>CM062619.1:20615333-20915333 GCA_025617555.3 Puccinia polysora | reverse complement strand
TAATAAATAATAAATAATAAATAATAAATAATAAATAATAAATAATAAATAATAAATAATAAATAATAAATAATAAATAATAAATAATAAATAATAAATAATAAATAATAAATAATAAATAATAAATAATAAATAATAAATAATAAATAATAAATAATAAATAATAAATAATAAATAATAAATAATAAATAATAAATAATAAATAATAAATAATAAATAATAAATAATAAATAATAAATAATAAATAATAAATAATAAATAATAAATAATAAATAATAAATAATAAATAATAAATAATAAATAATAAATAATAAATAATTATTAATAGATTATAAATTATAAATTATATGGAGTGGCGTATGGGCTTCCACGCATTGAGGGGCCCTACACAGCTCCCACACGCCATGTGGGGCCCTAAACGACTCCCACAGGCCATGTGGGGCCCTACACGACTCCCACAGGCCGTGTGGGGCCCTACAAAGCTCCCACACAGCTAGAGCCATGCATATAACATCACCCTAATAATAATAATCATAATAATAACAATAATAATCATAATAATAATCATAATCATAATCATAATTATAATCATAATCATCATAATAATCATCATCATAATAATCATCATCATAATAATAATGATCATAATAATAATGATCATAATAATAATGATCATAATAATAATGATCATAATAATAATGATCATAATAATAATGATCATAATAATAATGATCATAATCATAATGATCATAATAATAATGATCATAATAATAATGATCATAATAATAATGATCATAATAATAATGATCATAATAATAATAGGGCATTATTTTTCTCAGGCATCCGACCCTTTTTTTCACGCATTTTGACGTTGGCAGGCAGTCATGCCCCTTTGGTATTTTGAGAAAAAATACTTTAATTCACACAATTTTCAAGAATTCATTTTTTTTGAAGTTTATGATTGTGCAGCCCCATAGCAGGAATTCTTGAGCCCCTAACCAAAATCTTTGGTAATTTGGAGCCATTAGAGACCCTTCAAAAATGCAATCAAAAAATGGAAAAAAAAATCAGTAAAAAAAAATTTTTGCATGAGTTTTTGGATCATCATTTTGGTTATGTTGATTGTTTTTTTTGGTTATACATCTTTTATAAATTTCAACCAACATTTATAGAGTCTTCAAATATTTTTTTTCATATTTTCTGGATCTATCCTTACATCTTAAAAAATTCCTTCAAAAAACGCAAAAAATCACAAAAATCAAATTTCTCTTTGGACATTTGAATCCTTTTATTTTCCTTTTTATTTCATTTTTTTGGGTAATTCAAGCTATCAAAAATTTCAAAAACCATTCAAAGAGAATCCAAATATTGCTTTCATATTTTTTGGATGTATTATTTTGCCTTAAAAAATTCCTTCAAAAAAGAAAAAAATTTAAATAATCAATTTTCTCAATTGAATTTTGGATCCTTATGTTTGCCATTTTGACTTATTTTTTTTGGTTTTTCAAGCTTTGAGAATTATTATATAACTATTCAAGACCTTTTTAAAATTTCTACAGGATTTTTGGATTTCATTTTTTACCTTTAAAAATTCAATTAAAAAACCAAAAAATTTCAAAAATTCACTCTTCTTTGAGCCCTTCACATGCACATATTCAATATGGCTGAAGGTTTTTTCCTGGGACCACCACCCATTTTGGAGCGCCCCAATTATCTTATAAACCACCCCCCTGAACTGTTCCACCCTCCCATCACCCCCTGGTACACCATTCCACTACCATACCATACCACACCATACCACACCATACCACACCATACCACACCATACCACACCATACCGTACCACACCATACCGCACCACACCACACCACCCCACACCACACCACATCAAACCACACCACACCAAACAAAACAAAACCACACCAAAACCAACAAAACCACACCAAACCAAACCAAACCAAACTTCAACTTTTCACACCACACCACCAACCACTCATCAAAACAACTTAACACTCCAGATATTTCCAAAAAAGAACATCTCTTTTTCCAATGGCTCAAGAAAATGTCCACCCACTTTTCAGAAATTTTTCAACTGTTTCACCAGGCCCATCCTCCATTTTCTCATATAATCAAACTATTGATTCAAATCCTCTTTCTTCTTATTCATCTACTCAAACTCTTGATTCCACTCCTCTGGCCCCTCCTCCTGAGCTATCATATAATCAAAAGGAGGAGCTGGTTGAGGCTATCCAATCATGATCAAAGTCCCATGGATATGCCATATCTACCAGAGGATCAAATTGCAAGAATCAGGCATCCACTTACCAATGTGATAAATCTGGGGAATATAATCCCAGAAAAGATACTTCCAAATTAAAAAAATCAAGAGAGACAAATTTTCCTTTCAGGTTAGCAGGGAATTTTTCAAAAATATTGGGTTTTTTTTGTTGTGAAGTTTTTATTTCCAGAGAACAAACATCCACCTTTCATTGATCCTTCCACTCATCTCATCCACAGAAAAATCCAAGGGGAGAAAAAGGAGGCGGTTGAAAATTTATCCAGAGCAGGAGTTCCCCCTTTAAAAATTCTCCACTCTCTTATAAAAAAATCATCATCACCTATCCATACAAATCTCCCTAAAATTTACAACAAAAGATCCCAAATACAAAAAAATGCCCTTGATGGCAAACCTCCTGTGGAAGCACTCATACTAGAACTCAGGAATTCTTCTTTTTACTCCTAAATGAACAATGTGGATGGTCAAATTACTTCATTATTGATTTCACACCCTGATTCCATGAAACTTTCCAACCTTTTCACTACTCTCATTATGATGGACTGTACATATAAAACCAACAAATTTGGAATTCCCCTTCTTTTTATTCTTGGGATAAACAATTTTGCTAGAAGCTTCTCAGTTGAATTCTGGTTCTTGTCTCAAGAGAAAAAACAGAACTATGATTGGTCCCTGACTCAACTTCAGGAAATATTTCAAGATAAAGAACCTAGTTTGATTGTGACAGACAAGGAACAAGCATTTATTAGCTAAATTGAATAAGTTTTCCCTTTCTCTCATCATCTTCTCTGTGTCTGGAACACTTTCAAGAATATTCAAACTCATTGCAGGAATCACTTTGAATCTGAAGATGAATGAAAGCTATTCCAGAAAAAATGGCATCATCCGGTCTATTCAAAATCTGAATCAAGCTATCAAAAAAAAATCACAAAAATTTCTCTGGTCTGGAACCTCCCACTTCTGACTACCTTCTTGAAAACTGGATTCCTCTAAAAAGCAAATTTTTTCTCTTATTTGGCAAACAAATAATTTCAATTTGGAAACACAAGTACATCAAGAATAGAAGGTTCTCACTCATACATTCCAAGATTTATCAATTCTTCTATTGCCTCTTTCTATAATGTAGTTCAAAAAAATTACAGTTCCATCACCATCCAAACCCCTGAGATAGCCATTGAAGCCTCTCAGCAAGAATTCAAGAATCTGATTGGTTTGAATCACTGTGTGGATCATTGTTCTAGAAGTATCAGCCACTTTTCCCTCAAAAACATTCATTCATCCCATCAAGTTCCTGATTCTTCCACCCATTGCCATTGCAACAACTTTTATTACTCTGCTTACATGGGTATACCATGTGTTCACAAAGTCCAATTGGCCATCAGAAAGGGTGAACTCTTCCAAATTGATCATTTTCATCCTCAATGGCATGTCAAAGCTCCCATCTCAGTAAGTCTTTCTCTTTTTCTTTTTCTTTTTTTTTTGGATTCAAGCTCAAATTAATAATGTCCTGATTGATTTTGATTTTCCTTTCTCCAGTTTACTTTCAACCCTGAATCAACTGAAGATTCAGCAAAACTTGAAGTTACAACCAAAGAAAGTAATGAAAAAATATATTTTACCAAAATGTTTGAATCATTCAGCCAGTTGCCACCTGTAGAAAAGCTATATTATCTGGGTGAAAGCATGAAGCTGTACAGTGGAAGATATCAACTTACCCTGATTGAAGAGCCAAATTCCACTCAAAGATCCAAAGTAAGAGGAAGACCCAAAGGAGCAGCCAAGAAGCTCAAGAAGATATCTCAGTACTCAAGAAAAAGAGATCCATCTGGTTTTGGATATTTAGAAGAACCCAAGAGGAGAGGAAGGCCAAAGAAGAAATTCATAGCAAATTTGATGGTCATTCACCAATTTTTTGGACAAAAAAATAGATCAACATTCATGATTCTTTTTTTTTCTAATGTTTTCAGTTTTCAAGAGGTTTCAGGGCCATCCAAAGGAAGTGGAAGGGAAAAAAGAAGGATCAATCAGTGGAAGAGTTAATTTTAGAACTATAGTTATTTTTTCTGCAATGGGTTGTTTTTTTGATGAGTCCTTCTCATTTTTTTATTTTAGAGTGAATTTCTGACTGAAGAGGAATATTCAGAAGATGAAGAGGTGCCAGATTTTGATGAGGGGGAAGATTCAGCAGATGAAGAGCTGCCAGATGTGGATTTTATTGATATGGTGAGCCTTCATTTTATTTTATTTTTGGCTTATTTGTTGGATACCATTTTTCATTAATTTTTTCATGCAAAGCTTTATCAGAGGTCTGAAACCATTGTGAATAATCAAGTTGCTTCTCCTGAATAGAATCCTGGGAAAAGAATCAAGAGACTAAAGATGTACAATGAAGATGGTGATTCTCCTTACCATCATCCTGAGGGGAAGTTATTAGCATCCCGAACAATCAGTGAGAAAGTAAGTACATTTGGTATTTTCTCATTTTTAGTTTTGTCTGATTTCTTTTGGTTTTTTCCTTTAGGTTTCCTGCACATTATCTTATTCTTCTTCTGGAATATTTGACCAAGTATCAATTGAAGAAGTGAGTATTATCTTAAGTCCATATTTTCTGTTATAACAAATTCTAATTTTTGGTTTTAGTTCCAATAAAAAGATTCCATTTCCCCAAAAACAGCCATTACACATATTTCCCATGTGGAAGATGTCATAGGGGATGGGAACTTTGGCTTGAGAGCAGCAGCCATTTGCTTGGGGAGGATTGCAGAAGGCTGGATTGAAGTCAGGAAAGAAATTGTGAAGAGCTTGATTCAAAGCCAATCTTCAAGGACACAAGATTACTGCGTGATATCTGGGGTGAAAACTTCCAAGAAGCAAGAAGGCAACTGAACCACCTTTCTGGACCATTTTCCAAAATATGTGGATGAAATTTCCATGCCATGGTTTCCTTCTGGCTGAAACATATAAGTTTCCAGTGGTTCTTTTTTCCTTCTTTAATTCCTTGCACTTATTTTCCTCTGAATTCCCCTCCCACTCCAAATTCCAAAACTAATCCTATTTGCTTCATTCTTTTAATAGAATTGAGATATATAGTCTCATTCAAGTTCAAGTCTTATCATTGGCCAGCTCCCAGGTTAGATCCACTTTGAAAAAGCTTTGTGACAAAGGATTCAAAATCTTGGAAAACTATTGTTCAGATAAATTTGGATCTTTTTAATGAGGTTTTTTTCCCTCTGCAAAAATCACATAGTTGAATAATTTTTAATATTTATATCCATATTTGTTCTTTATTTTTAATTTTTTGAGTGAAGGTGGTAAGGTGTATGCAAGAATGCAGATGATCTTCAAAAAATTATCAATGATTTTTTTTTTGTTTTTTTGACATTCAAAATTCTGAAAGCTTGAATGACCCAAAAAAACAATTATATAGGCCAAGAAAAGGATTCAAAAATCCAGTGAGAAAAGTGAATTTTTCGAATTTTTTGGTTTTTTGATGGAGTTTTAAAGGTCAAAAATGAAATCAAAAAATCCTGGGAAAAAAAATTATAAAGCTCTTAAAGAGCTCTCTTACAGTTCTCAAAGCTTGAAACACCAAAAAAAATAAGTGAAAATGGCAAAAATAAGGATCCAAAAGTCAAATGAGAAAATTGAATTTTTTGTTTTCTTTTGCTTTTTTGAAGTAATTTTTTAAGGCAAAATAATACATCCAAAAAATCTGAAAAAAATATTTAAATTCTCTTTGAATGTTTCTATAACTTTTAAATAGCTTGAATTACCAAAAAAAATGAAATAAAAACAAAAATTAAAGGATTCAAATGTCCAAAGAGAAATTTGATTTTTTTTGTTTTTTGAAGGAATTTTTTAATGTGAAAGGATACATCCAAAAATTTGAAAAAAATATTAGAAGAATCTTTGAATGTTTTTCAAAATTTATTGCGGCTTAAATAACCGAAAAAAAAATAGCCAAAATGATGATCCAAAATCCCATGCAACAATAGGGCGTATCAAAGTTAGCAAACCCGCCATTAGAAACCCGCCATTTTTTTTGACAAAACCCGCCATTTTTAATGGCAGGTTTCTGAAATACACATACCCCCTAACTGGTGTATTTCAAAATGGTGTGTTTCATGAAAATGGCGGATTTCAATCATCAAACACGCCATTAAACCCGCCATTTATGCATCATCATCCATCCACCATCCATCACATCAAAAACACCCAAGGTGAGCTCGATCTTAAGTGCATACACCCTGGGCTCAGTACGGTCAACTGAGTTTGTGTTACAACTTCCCACCCTGCTTCTCAAGCTCTCATGATTTGTCCTGACTCGAGTCCTTTGCTTTGATTTCAAACTCCACACAAGCACTTACAGCAAGCACATATTCGACTCCAAGTAAACAGTGTATCCTTGCTTGGTCACCATGTTGCTTGCGGCTCATGACTTGGATTCAGTCAGCACCAACAAGCTATCGCATCGCTTGATTGCCAAAGTCAAAGGCCTTAGGGACTCACAAGCGTCATTGGAGCTGAAGGTTAGTCGTCGTGACATTTGATTTGCCGTGCTTGATTGGATCTCAGGAGCCCTTTCTGACCAAGCGTTGTGAGCCTTCCGATACCCGCAACATAGCTCAAAACCTTAGGTTTATCAGTCTCGCCGTCACAAAATTCTCCAACTCCCAAGGGAAGCACCCCAAATTCGCTCGCCCCTTCTTCTCTCACTCGACCTCCTCCTGCGCCTCTCGGCCTCAACTCTTCAACCTCGAGTTCTACATGGCTCATGACTCGGATTCAGTCAGTACTGGACAGAAAGTAGCCATCAAGAAGGTTGGCCCTTATCCTTCCCCATTGCTAACTGCAATTTGAAAGTCTGCGATTTTGGTCTTGCTTGTTCTGTTTGTACCGCCGAACAAGAGACTGGCTTTATGACTGAATATGTGGCAACTTGCTGGTACAGGGCCCCGGAAATCATGTTGACGTTGGTCCTTCCCTCTTTGATTCATATATCCATGGCCTCAAGGCTGATGCTCCGATACATTGGTTTAACCCTTTCCCCCGTCTTTGCAGGGTGAATACCCTCAACAAGGATTCATAGAAGATTGGTGGAAAGGGCCGAACATCTTGAAATGGCCATGCCCTGAGTGCGTGGATGATGATCCAAGCTCTGGTGTTTCAATCAAATTTATCACGTTGTTGCCCGACCGGTCCGACGGAAGACAACTGGGAAAAACTGGAGGCAGCTTGCTTGTGAATTTGTGGATGAGGGCCAAGAAAGTAGATGTCAATCGCGTATTGTCCATGTGTGAATTTCTAGACCTCAAATTAGTTTTTTGGAGGCTCAATAAACCTCCAACTTCAGGCAGTTTAGAGCAAGATCACAAACCATCACTAGAGCAGCAAGTGGAAAACCTCAAAGAACTTCACCAACTCGCAAAAACAGATAAAATGCGGCCCTCGCTCAGCTCAGCCAGACCTCATAGCCCAGTCGTCACCCATCAAGAGGCAGTTGGAGTAGTTATTACGAAGTAAGCACAATCATAATATTAACCTTGGCATTGAGTATCGTACGTCTCCTACAAAACCAATTTCAGTTATCAGGCAAGTGTTTCCGGCTACCCCAAAAAACGTTTCTGAAAACGTAATTAACTTTTAATTCAACCATCCCTTCACAGTACTGTCAATCAAAGTACTGACTTTGGGCTGACTCGATTGACTCGCCATTATGACAGATTATCTCAATCGTCAATATCATCCGTCCTCCTACTATCGAGGCTTTCAAGGAGGTTTATTTGATTCAGGTACGTTCCATTTCCCTCTTCAATCCATGGGCTTTGATTGGCATGTTGCTTATTGTTTCATATCATCTCCTATCGTTTGCCTTTTGTTCCCTGAAATGTTAATCAGGAACTAATGGAGACTGATATGCACCAAGTTTTTAGGACTCAAGATCTGTCCGATGATCACTGTCAATACTTCATCTATCAAACCCTAAGGGCTTTGAAAGCTCTTCATACTGCCAACGTGATCCATCGGGACCTGAAGCCCTTGAATCTATTGCTTAACGCTAACTGCAATTTGAAAGTCTGCGATTTTGGTCTTGCTCGTTCTGTTTGTACCACCAAACAAGAGACTGGCTTTATGACTGAATATGTGGCAACTCGCTGGTACAGGGCCCCGGAAATCATGTTGAAGTTGGTCCTTCCCTCTTTGATTCATATATCCATGGCCTCAAGGCTGATGCTCCAATACATTGGATTATGTCAGTTTCAAGCAATATACCAAAGCAATTGATGTCTGGTCTGTTGGCTGCATCCTGGCTGAGATGCTCTCCGGATGGCCTCTATTCCCCGGTAGAGACTATCATCACCAACTCACTCTCATTTTGGACATTCTTGGTACCCCCACCCTTGATGAATTCTACAATCCACTATACTCCCCAACTTAGCCAAGTATGCTGAACTGTGCCTCCTTTCAATCTGCCTACCCAAGGGATAAGCAAAGCAATACTTTGCCGTGCTTTGTTTGAAGACACAGGAGGAATGTACCCAGAACTGTTGACTCGCAGCAATCTCAAAACTTACTTACCTCCAATTGGCGGTTTGACGGTGTATATCTTTGGTGATCCCAACTTCATCAGCGATCCCAGCAAAGAGCTCACGCTGCGTGTTCATGACAAGTGCAACGGGAGCGATGTGTTTGGAAGTAGTGTAAGTCCAAAATTGATTGGCTTCTTAGACCAAATGAAAATCACCACGAGTTGAGAGGAAACAAGTTGCTCAAAGAAGAGATTGCATTCACCTGAACCCTATCACCAAGCTTACTTCTTCAAGCCAATAAAAAGGCTGTAAGAGAAGGAGTGATATCAATTCCTTCACTGCCTACCAAACTCAAAATGTTATACAACCATTCAAATTTCACCTTGATCCTCACCTCGGGTGCAGCAAGTGCCTGGGAGGGAGAAAGATGGAAGGAGATGGTATGAAAAAACATAAAGAGAGGTGGCAAGCAGAGGAATTGTTGATTTTCATCTCTTTTTTATTTTTTTAATCCCACCGTTTGTTGCCAATAATGAGAATGTTGCTGACATTTGTTTTTTTTTTATTTGTTTGACCTGTCTTTTTGTTTGTCCAACCCCTTTTTTTATATTGATTCCTTCACTGCCTACCGAACTCAAAATGTTATACAACCATTCAAATTTCACCTTGATCCTCACCTTGGGTGCAGCAAGTGCCTGGGAGGGAGAAAGATGGAAGGAGATGGTATGAAAAACATAAAGAGAGGTGGCAAGCAGAGGAATTGTAGAAAAAGGAGGGCTCAAATGAGGGATTTGGAAAGAGGAATTGTAGAAAAAGGAGGGCTCAAATCTTTTTGTTTGTCCAACCCCTTTTTTGATATCGATTCCTTCACTGCCACCAAACTCAAAATGTTATACAACCATTCAAATTTCACCTTGATCCTCACCTTGGGTGCAGCAAGTGCCTGGGAGGGAGAAAGATGGAAGGAGATGGTATGAAAAACATAAAGAGAGGTGGCAAGCAGAGGAATCGTAGAAAAAGGAGGGCTCAAATGAGGGATTTGGAAATTTCTTTGGAAGTGACTGACGACTGGATCAAGGAAAATTTTGCCTGGTCTTCCAAGCCTACACCTTTTGATTGCTCCCCACACCTCACTTTCACCTTGGATTCTTTTTACAATTCTCCTCATATTGACAAAGGCAACATCTCTGGCTATTCCTTTTTACTTTTGGTCCCAACCAAAAAATTGAATGGTTGAATTATTGAAGATACGCATGAATATCAAGTTTTGGACGGTCAATTTGTTTTTCCTGACCTTGGCTTTGGAATTGATTTCAAGCAAAAAGGTATAGTCAAAATGGTTTGGGCGGCTAACAAGTAAAAGCACTGTACCTTTCCAGCTGTGGACACAGCAACCCATACCAGAATGGCCATGTCACTCCAAATTAATAAAAAAACTCAGAGCACTTGTAGGGACATGAAAAACGGCCAAATTTACTCTAGAGAAAAAAATATCAATAAAAACAAAAAAGATCTGTATATTGGTGGGGTTAAGAATGCTCTCAAACGTTGTTGTAGTAAAAAATAATTTGTTTTTCTTTCATCCATGCAAATATCTTTACAAGCCCAGCATTTGAGTAATCTGCTGTATTTCTTCTACCAATCTACCACTGCCAATGCAAGCCAAAGCTACTGATACCTTATCCTTTTTTTTGTTGCCCATTTTTCCCTCTCCTTTTCCAGTTGCACTTGCTGCCAATCCTTCTCCTTTTCCTCTTTTTGAAACTCTAGCTCAGCTTGTTTCAACCTCCCCTCAGCATCCAATTTTTGTTGATTAGCCAAAGTCTTGGCTTGCTGCTTTTGACCATCCATGACCAGTTGACAATCCCACTTTTGCTTTTCAAACTGAAGTTTATCTGATTCAATTTGTGATTTCACTGTTTTTTGGAGGGGAATGGCAATGAGCATGATTTTGAAAGCAAGGATATTGAATCAATCAACTTACATGAATCTCGCTTCTCCATGATTTCTTCAAAGCCCAAAAAACTGGAAGTGTTTCTCCTCTTTTGATGACTTTTGGGGTTGAAATTGATGGAATTGGAGGCCTTTTGCTTACCCTTGGCAGAGGAGGTTTGAGTCTGAAAGTCCTCACTAGTATTTGAAGGCAATGTGGGAGGCCCCATTGGCTTGAGTTTTTGGCCAATCAAAAATGGATGAGCCTGTTTTTTTACAATGTAAATCAGTCAGGAGCAACCAGACAGAATAAAAAACAATTTAGTTCCTTACTTGAGCAGATGTTGATGGCAATGGTGATCCAGGAATAACATCCTCCTCATTGGGCAAGTTCTCCAGTTGTTCTTCCCCAGGAAGAGAGCAATCAAAAGAAGGAAGTGAGGGGTCCAAGGTCGGGATTGACTGATCAATCAATACCAAAGTAGAAGTGATTGGAGCCAATTGTGTTTGAATATCCTCCTTGTCATCAGATGGGGGCCACTCCAAGGCCAAGGTTTCATCAAGGTCCCCGTTGGTAGGCTGAGCATCCCCAGCCAAGTCCTCGGCATCAACAGAATTGGATTGTTGGGCATTGAAAGCAGCTAGGGGGGTGATGTTGGCCTTCTTTCCAAAGATTTCATCCATTTGAATATAAAAAGGACAAATGGAGTCCAACTTATCAACCACCGAGTTGATTCCTTTGGCTTTGTCCAAGTCGGTGATACCAAAGCCAGTGGAGATAGACATGGAGTGGGCCTTTTTGTACTTGGCTTGAGAGTTTTTGAACCGCTCCCTCATCTGTTTGGATGACAGATCCAGCCGACCTTTTGTTTTGTTCTTGAGTTCATTGGCAATCAGGAGATAAACATTGACCTTAGAGGATTGAGGTTGGCCAACACGTGTTTTGTTGTTGGATCCAAAGCAGGCATTGTAGTTGGAGGGAATTTTCAGCCAGTTTACCAGGATGATGTGATCAGCTCTCTTGAGCTGACTTGAGCCCTTGGAAGATGATGGGGGAGGATTGTTTGTTGTGGAGTTCCTTGGCAATGTTCTCTTGGGTGTGTTGGACTTGCAGGGGGAGGTTCGCTGAGGGGCCATTTGAAAGAGTAAGGGCTAGGCAAGTGATGAGAGCGATAAAGTGATGAGAGTGGTGAAGTTTTGAGAGCAATAAAGTGGATGAGAGTGATCAAGTGATGAGAGCGGTTAAGTTATGAGAGTGATGAAGTTTTGAGAGCAATGAAGTGGATGAGAGTGATCAAGTGATGAGAGCAATAAAGTGATGAGAGTGGTCAATCAATTTTATGATGAGGGTGGGGGTAAAAAATTTTCCGATGAGGTTGGAGGTAGAAGGAGGTGGGAAGACAGGGGTGTATGACGTGGAAAGGTGGTGGAAGCATTTAAATACTTTATTTGAAAAAACCCACTTATTTCAGGTCAACTTTGACACGTCTGATCTGAAATAAGTGGGTTTTTTTATTTTTAATGGCGGGTTTGAAATGGCAGATTTGGGTTGAAACCCGCCATTAAAAAATGGCGGGTTTGGTTAACTTTGATACCCCCTAATTTGTTTTTATGGTTTTTTTTTCCTTTTTTGATTGCATTTTTGAAGGGGCTCTAATGGCTCCAAAATTACCAAAGACTTTGGTTAGGGGTTTAAGAGTCCCTGCTACGGGTCGTCGCAGTCAGAATTTCAAAAAATTAATTCTTGAAAAATGTGTGAAGTACCAAAGGGGAGCGACTGTGAGGCAACGTCATAATGCGTGAAATAAAGGGTTGGATGCATGAGAAAAATAATGCCCTATGTATATATATTTTTTTATATTTTTATTTATAATTTAATCAATTTATTTGTTTTTTGTCTATTTATTTCAATTTATTTTACTTATTCATACTTTTTCTATATTTATATTTTTAATTTAATTGATTAATTTATTATTGATTTAATTAATTATTCATTTATTTCATTTGATTTATCTATATTCTTTTATATTTTTTAATTTAATTGATTACTTTATTTTTCATTTTTTTATGTTTTATTTTTTTAGTTTAATGTTAAATTAACGGCCCATTGAGCCTTTAAAACAACTCAAAATGAGGTGTGCAACCCACACACCATGGTCTGGGCTTGTGTGGGATGCCGCACAACTACATTCCAGCTGTTTAGAACTCCACACGGCTTGAATCTAGTCTTGTGGAAACCGCGCAGCCCACACACCCCAGTCCAGGCTTGTGTGAGATGCCATACGACTACATTCAAGGCGTGTAGAACTCCACACGGCGCCAATGTAGTTGTGTGGAATCCCACACACCGCTGGACCGTGGTGAGCCAAAAAAAAAAAACAAAAAAAAACAAAAAAAAACAAAAAAAAACAAAAAGGAATGAAAGGTTACTTACATAACCCATAAAATAAATCAACCTTCCCAAAAAACAGTAATCAACCACAAAATCAAAAAAATGCTTGTTTTTTTGTTAAAAAAACAAATCAATAAATAAATAAATAACAAAAAAAACTGTTAGTATACAATGGACTAGCCCTAAAGCAAAAAAACCCAAAAAAAACACAAGTAACTGGACTAGCCCTAAACTTAAAACGCCAAAAATTGACATGCCCTAAAGTAAAAACACCAAAAAAAAGACAAGTAACTTGACAAGCCCTAAAGTAAAAACACCAAAAAAAAGACAAGTAACATGAAAAGCCTCAAAGCAAAAACACCAAAAAAAAGACAAGTAACTTGACAAGCCCTAAAGTAAAAACACCAAAAAAACAAAAAACAGTTCAACTTGTGTTGAGCTGATGCCATCATAAGGAGTAAAATAATCCTTATGATGGAATCAGCCCAACACAAGTTGAACTGACTTACCATTAAACTCTCATTCAAAAAACTCAATATAATGATGTTAACTCAAAACACTCAACATAATGATGTTCAAAATGTGATAACCCTTTATATTAATAGAACTTGTTAGCTGCATTAGAATTACAATTTATATGAAACCCAATGATGAAATTAAGTCAAATTATATAATCTCTATAATCTAGAATACATTTGCAGTTGATCTTTGAAATGATCAACCCAACCAGAGGCTTTTTTAGAAATCAAGGAAGGCGGTTTTGCTACAATGGGCAGGATTGGAATCATTTCTCCCTCAAGTACCAATAGAATTCAGTGGTAATTGTTTACAAAGGAAATAGAAATAGTTTCTGATTGCTCTGTAACACCATTTTTCATTGGAGTATAAGAACAACATGACTCCAATGAAATGAAACATATATTTCTGGAATATGTGTCTGCTATGATTTGACCCATATCTAATTTAGCCAGCTATTTTGAGGAGGGAATATTTTTATTGATGTCTTCACTATCAAGACTTTTTTTAATCTTTTCAACCTCCTTTACACCACTAAGCATCTTAATGTAGCATGCTTCATGGTTCTCTAATTTTTCACTCATTTCCTTTCTCACTTTAAACCATCCATGTTCATTGTAACCAAGAGATTGAGCAATGATTCTAAATCCGCAATTCCAATCCCAAAACTCGCCCAAGAACTTAGGGAATTTCTTGGTTATCTGATTGAGGTATTTCAAATTTTGTTCCTAGGATGAAAACTAACTTAGTATTCATTTCTTTAATCAGGTCAATGAAATGAATACTCACCAAAGATGAGCTTCTGCTTGAGCTTTGATGCACTTTGCCTTCCTCTGAAGAGGATTCTAACTCCAAATTAAGTTATCCCAATTCACTTTCAGTCTCTTCCTCTGAACTATGAAATTCAGATTCTGATCCTGCCTACTTTAACTAACAATTAATCATTAGTTAGTTAGTTCATTGAACCCAAAAAATGAACATTTTCCAAAAGAAAAGACTTACAATCTTTATTCTTTGATGCTCAAACAAAGATGGTTCTCTCAATTTATCTGTCAATTTTGGCCTTCCCCTACTTGATTGTAATACTTTAGGCTCAAGTCTTGGCTTCAATCAATATTTAGTGATCTTTTGAATGATACACTTCAATAGGCTGCCTTCCTCATGATCTGGAGATTCCAAGATCATTGCATTCACTTTTTCATGTAACTGAGGAATGCTCAGCATTTTTTCCATGTTTCACTTCAAAAATTCAAAAGGATCAACCATTAGTGAATTAGGAATAATTAATCAAAAAGAATTAATCACATAGTGATCTGAAAAATCCAACTTAAGCCAACTTACAGAACTAGAACTGCAAGGTTCATAGTCCAACCTCCACTGAGGAAGAACATCTTTGGGTACCACAGATCCTCTGAATGCTAGAAGGTCACCTATTTGGTGGCAACAGGGCAAACCCATAGTCTTGGAGTATTACTTGGTGCACACTTTTCCATCATGATCACATTTGAACTTCTGAAATTGCTCCCTAATAAGCTGAATTGCCTCTAAAGAAAATTTGTATCCCAATGGTAATAGTTCAGGTGGGAGAAATTTCCCTAAATTAATTCAAGAGTTGTGTAGTGATGCATGCACCAATTTAATTTGATTTTAAACTGTTCCATCAAGGTTTTTCCAAACATCCAACATGTTTCCCAAAGAGTTTTCAAGGAATGGTTTGAGAATTGCATGTGCCCCTTCAATCCAAGAAGTTGTTTTGTTTTCAAAATCTGGGTTCATACAAGTCCACACCGTTACAAACATCTCTTTGATAGGGAAAATGTTATTTTTCATGTACTCAAGCACATCCTCATAGTCTTTCAAGAAACACTATACAAGTCAAAAGGTCAGAACCCAAAACTAGGAAGAATAAGAAGCAGTGATTTGGACCTACTCTGAGTTCTGCATCATTGACCTCTGCCTTCTCCTTGGTATTTGAGGCCCTGTACTTTGCCCACAGATTCATAAAGCTTTTTTGCACTTCAATTTCATTAACAAAGCGCCTTTACAGTTTGCTTGTATGTTTTTAGAGAAGGGCCAAGTGCAGCATTGTCTTGATGACTCAGGGAACCTAGATTCAATAGCACAAATCAGAGCTTTTTCACAGTCTGTCACAAAGACTTTTGGAAGTCTCTCAGGATCATAAGCCAACTCCTTTAATGCATTTACAGATAAACTGTAGAACTCAAAAATTTCTTTTTTTATAAAAACAACAGCTTCTGTGAAAGTTTTGTGATTTGCTGTCATTCCTACAACATTCAATAGAGGGGTTTTGTAATTATTTGTTTTTTAAGTACAATCCAACATAGCAATATGATGGAATTTTTTTGAAAGCTTTACTGCCTCTGGATGTGCTAATTACAGGGCCTCCAAGTGACCCTCTCCACTGAACTTTGACTGGTGAATCAAACTTGATTCTTCAAGCTGTTTGTAGAGTACGTCCATAAGACTTTTCCCCTTTAGTTTTTCAAGCGCTAGCTTTTGCTTAGTGTTATAGATTGTTCTGTCATCAATATAATTGCTGCCATCAATCTTGCTCAATTTTCTCTTAATTTGAAACGTATTGAGCACATCATTCATGCCTTCTATTAGATTGTCTAAGGCTAACCCAGTCATTCTCCTCAGTTGAGGATGCACAGAGGGATTTTCTGATGGTTGATGGTTATGTTGAGTTTCTTTGTAGGATATTTGCCACAAGGGGTCTGCCTTTGTGCAACTTGCATTAATTAAAAACTTGCACCCAACCTTCCTTGTGTGAGTTTGCCAAGACTGTTTGGTAAGGAGTTTCCCCAAGTAGGAACCATGTCAATCACAGGCCAAATCCACATATTTATCTTTCTTTGAGTTTAAAAATGTCAGAGCTTAACCATGCTTCATAGCCCATGTTTGACAATAGTTTTGCACCTCTTCCCTAGTAGGAAAGGCCCTCATGGGAGGTGGGTCAAGTGGATCTAGTAAACATTCATTGGTTAAGTCATAGTTTCAGTTACATGAACCCCAGTATTTTCAATCAAATTAAATCCAGCAAAGACTTCAGTAACATAAAATTTTACTCACAACCAGAGGTCAAATCCAACTGTGAAACATTTTGTTCCTCAAGTGTCACCCTAGATGAGGAGGTAATTGGTGCTTCCAATGTTTCATTACCCAAATCCTTTTTTTCCAAAGATTTGTTAACAGCACTATTGATGTATTCCTTGAACGCAGCCATGTCACAAGGAGGGCTTGCCACTGTTCCCATAATGCAAAAAAATTGCAATGCTACTTCAGTATTCAATCCAACTTTCATATGAACAACTGAAAAGTTTTCTCACTTTTGAGTTAAGAAAGATGTGTCAAATTTCACTTTAATATCTAGAATACTTCAATTGATTTCACTTTGATTTCACTTTAATTTTTCTATGGTATTGCTAGGTGTGATCCAACTGTCCCACATAGTATAAATCAATCCCAAATTTGGGTTGAGGGAACCCAAGTGTGGTCCAGGGGGTGCCCCAAAATTTTGGAACAACTTCCAGGGGGTTGTGAACCCCCAAAAAGGGTGGATTTGGGCCATGTAAGGGGGTACACGGCTCAAAATTGCCGTTTCTGGGGGGTAAGCGGCTTTTATAAGAACCCTGGGGGGTTGGGCGTGTTTGGAAAGGCCCTTTGTATTTTTTTATGGGCTGTGAAGGGCCCTAAAAGACTACCACATGTTTGAAGCTGTTAATTTAACATTACCCATTTTTTTATTCAAATAAAAAAAAGAAGGGTAATTTTAAATTCACGGCTCATTGAGCCGTGCACAAGGTTTAAAAGGGGCCTTTTGGCATGCCATATGGTCCAATTCAAGCTGTGTACAACCCTCCACGGCTCACAGAGTTGTGCGGCCTACCCAGCCCGGTCCGCCGCCGTGTGGAACTTCACATGACTACATTCAAGCCCTGTGGAGTTGTACATGGCTCAAGTGTAGTCGTGTGGCATCCCACACGGCACCAGACTGCAGTGAGAAAAAAAAAGGAAAAGGAATGAAAGGGTACTAATACAACTGTTAACCTAAATAAACCTTCCAAAAAACAGAAATCATCCAAAAAATCAAAGAATGTTCATTTTTTGGTTAAAAACAAAAAAACAAAAAAATAAATCAACAAGTCAAAATTAAAAAAACTGGTACTATCCCATGGACTAGCCCTAAAGTAAAAGGACCCAAAAAAGCACAAGTAACTGGACTAGCCCTAAAGTAAAAACACCAAAAAAAAGACAAGTAACTTGACAAGCCCTAAAGTAAAAACACAAAAAAATACAACTAACTTGACAAGCCCTGAAGTAATTTCAACTTGACTAGCCCTAAAGTAATTTCAACTTTACTAGCCCTAAAGTAAAAGGGCCCAAAAATTAAAGAAGTCTTTTGACCAGCCCTAAAGTAAAAACACCAAAAAATAACAAGTTCAACTTGTGTTGGGCTGACTTACCATTAAACTCTCATTCAAAACACTCAATATAATGATTTTAACTCAAAACACTCAACATAATGATGTTCAAAAGTTGATAATCCTTTATGTTAATAGAACTTGTTAGCTGCATCAGAATTACAATTTATATGTAACCCAATGATGAAATGAAGTCAAAGTCTATTACAATCTAGAATACATTTTCAGTTGATCTTTGAGATGATCAACACAAACAGAGGGTTTTTTAGAAATCAAAGAACTTGGTTTTGCTACAATGGGTGGGAATGGAATCATTTCTCCCTCAAGTACTAATAGAACCCAGTGGTTATTGTTTAAAAAGGAAATAAACATTGGATCTGATTGATCAGTAACACCATTTTTCATTGGAGTAAAAGGATCAAATGACTCCAATGAAATGAAACATGTAGGTTTGGAATATGTGTCTGCTATAATTTGACCCATGTCTAATTTAGCCAGCCATTTTGAGGAGGGAATCTTTTCATTGATGTCTTCAACATCAAGTCTTTTTTTAATCTTTTCAACCTCCTTTGCACCACCAAGAATCTTAATGTAGCATGCTTTATGTTTCTCTAATTTTTCAATCATTTCCTTCCTAACTTTAAACCAACCATGTTCTTCATAACCAAGAGATTTAGCAATGACTCTAAATCCACACTTCCCATCTCCAATTGGATCCCAAACCTCACCCAAGAACTTATGGAATTTCTTGGGTATTTAATTGAGGTATTTCATGTTTGGTTCCTATCATTAAAACTAACTTAGTATTTGTTTCTTTAATTGGATCAATGAAATGAATACTCACCAAAGATGAGCTTCTTGTTGAGTTTTTCTGCATATTCTCTTCCTCTAAAGAGGATTCTGATTCCAAATTAAGTGATCCTGATTCACTTTCAGTCTCTTCCTCTGAACTATGAAATTTCAATTCAGATTCTGCCAACTTTGACTAAAAATTCATCATTAGTTAGTAAATAAGTTCATTAAACCAAAAAAATGAACATATTACAAAAGAAAAGATTTACAATCTTTTTTTCTTTTCTTTTTTGGAGCCCTTCTAGCTCTTTTTTCCCCCTTGAGTTGTTTTTCAACAATCTCAAACCAAGATGGTTCTTGCCACATATCTATCAACTTTGGCCTGCCCCTACTTCATTGTAAGACTTTAGGTTCAAGCCTTGGCTTTGATTGATATTTTGTAATCTTCTGAATGATATACTTCAATAGTCTGCTTTGTTCATGATCTGGAGATTCCAAGATCATTGCATTCACTTTTTCACGTAACTGAGGAATGCTTTGCATTTCATTGGCATTGCACTTTAAAAATTCAAAATTATCAACCATTAGTGAATTAGGATTCATTAATCAAAAAGCATTAATCACATAGTGATTTGAACAATACAGCTTAAGCCAACTTACAGAACTAGAACTGCAAGGGTCATAGTCCAACCTCCACTGAGGATGAACATCTTTGGGTACCATGGATCCTCTGAATGCTAGAAGGTCACCTATTTGGTGGGAACAGGGCAAACCCATATTCTTTGAATATGACTTGGCACACAATTTGCCATCATGATTAGGTTTGAACCTCTTGAATTTTTCCTTAAGAAGATGAATTGCCTCTAAAGACAATTTGTAACCCAATGATAACAGTTCAGGAGGAAGAACTGTCCCTAACTTAATTCAAGAGTTATAAAGTGATGCATAAACTGATTTAATTTGATTTGAAATTGTTTCTTCAAATATTTTCCAAACATCCAACAGGTTTCCCAAAGAGTTTGCAAGGAATTGTTTGAGAGTCACATGGGCCCCTTCAACCCAAGATGTTCTTTTGTTTCCAAAATCTGGGTTTGTACAAGTCCATGCTTTTACAAAAGTCTATTTGATAGGTTAAATGTTATTTTCCATATAATTGAGTACATCCTCATTGTCTTTCAAGAAACACTATACAATTCAAAAGGTCAGAACCCAAAACTAGGAAGAATAAGAAGCAGTGATTTGGACCTACTCTGAGTTCCACATCATTGACCTCTGCCTCCTCCTTGGTCTTTGAGGCCCCATACTTGGCCCACAGATTCATAAAGCTTTTCCACCCTTCAAAATCATTAACAAAGCGCACTTTACAGTTTGCTTGTATTTTTTTAGAAAAGTGCTCAGTGCAACATTGTCTTGATGACTCAGGGAACCTAGATTCAATAGCACAAATCAGAGCTTTTTCACATTCTGTCACAAAGACTTTTGGAAGTCTCTCAGGATCATAAGCCAACTCCTTTAATGAATTTAAAGACCAACTGTAGAACTCAAACATTTCTTTTGTTATAAAAACAACAGCTTCTGTGAAAGTTTTGCAATTTTCTGTCATTCTCACAACATTCAATAGTGGGGTTTTGTACTTATTTGTCTTATAAGTACAATCCAACATAGCAATATGATGGAATTGTTTTGAAAGCTTTGTTTTATTCTTCAGTTTATTGGCCATCAGTAGATAACCATTAGCCTTAGAGGATTGAGGTTGGCCAAATTGTGTTTCATTGTTGGATCCAAAGCAAGCATCATAGTTGGAGGGAATTTGGAGCCAGTTTACCATGATGATGTGATCAGCTCTCTTGAGCTGACTTTAGCATTTGGAATCTGATGCAGGAGAATTGTTTTTTGTAAATTTCCTTGTGGATGTTTTCTTTGGTGCATTTGATTTTTGTTTGTACTTGCAGGGTGATTTTTTCTGGGGGGCCATTTAGAAAAAGTAAGAGTGATGAAGGGATGAAGCAATGAGAGTGATAAAGTGATGAGAGTTAGGAAGTGATGAGATGGATGAAGTGATGAGAGCAATAAAGTGATCAGAGTGATGAATTTACAAGATCAATGAATTGATGAGAGTGATGAAGTTAAAAGTGGATGAGAGATGAATCAATGAGTATAGCAATGAAGAGATGAGAACATCAAAGAAATGATAGCAATGGATCATATTTTTTGAATGAGGTTGGAGGTAGAATTTTTCAAATGAGTTTGGAGGTAGAAGTAGGTGAGGTTGAAATAAGGTGTGTATGACATGGACTGATGTGTGTTTGAGGTGTTGAAATCCTGCAAATACTTCATCCAAAAAAACCAATTTATTTTCAGGTAACTCTGAAAAATCTGATGTAAAATAAGTGGTTTTGAAATGGCTGATTTGGGTTGAAAATGGCCATTAAACAATGGTGGTTTTGATTAACTCTGATACCCCCTATTATTTATCATTTATTATTTATCATCTAATATTTGTTATTTATTATTTATTACTTATTGCTTATTATTTATTACTTATTGCTTATTATTTATTATTTATTATTTATTATTCATTGTTCATTATCTATTATTTATTATTTATTATTCATTATTTATTATTTGTTATTTACTGGTATATGACCCCAAATTTGGGGCGGCATGGCATTTGAATGGTGAATTATGGGCTTTGCCCAGTGAAAAAGCTTGACTGAAGATGCATGGCCTGCATCCAGTTTGCGGAGAACAATTTTGGATACTCAATGATTTTCAAAGGAGGTCTCCCAAGGAGGCCAATTTTGGTATTTGCCAACCCCCAAAAAAGCAAAATTTTTATAGGTTTAGACTATTTTTTTGCCCCCAAATTTGGGGCATTGATTAAATAAAGAGTAATTGTCATGAACAGATTTGATATATCTTAAATCATAGATGATTTCAAGCAAGTGAGAAATTAGGGCAATGGATAAATTAAATGATGAAATCAACAATTCTCTGTTATTTGAATAGATAATAAAGTAAAAAAAAGTATATATCATGAAATTGTTTGTATTCCATTTCAGTGATGGATGAGTTTATCTGTATTCTTAGCTATTCTTGCAACCTAGAATAAAACCATTAATCATTTAACTTGTATCAAGACAGTGGTTTTGGAAGTTTGGGAATAAAATGTCTGTATTTTAATCATGTATAAAATCAAGATTGTCTCCAAAATAAAGTAAAAATAATAATAATGGTAATGAAATTAATCAGGATCTCTTGCAAAACAGATATTTTGATTGATGGGTAAAACTTGAAAATAACTCCATCATGCAGCATTCCCCATCTTGCATCAACTATTTGGGGATGTGCACCCTTTTGAAAAATAGGTAAAATTTGCCTAAAATCACCACCAAAAACTATTTATTTTCACAAAAAAGTTAAGTCAGAATCCATTATATCTTGAATTATTCTTTCAGCCAACCCCAGAGCATTCCTATGAGTAATGGGCGTGTCATCTCACCCACCAGAATCATCAACAGATAATTAAGAGGGCTGAGAAGAACTTAATGCATTGACTATGAAGTCAAATATATACCTCTATCTATCATTAAGAAGATGGAATTTTTTAAAATCTGATTCATTTATAGCAGCATTTTTTTTATCCTTCAAGAATCCATTTCCTGTTTTTTCTGTTTACCTCTAATTTTTGATGAAATTTTGGAAAATTAGGAAAAGCTTTTCCAATTTTTGTCTAACGGTTTTGAAATGTAGTTTGGTTGATTCATTTAAATATATCATTTCTGAGGACACTTCAATCTGTGATCCAAGACTGAATTGAAAATTCCACCATGAAATTGAAGTAAGAATTCCAAGGGAAAAATGGGATTTCTTGCTGAAAAATTGCCAATATCAAACAACTTTCTTAGCTCAAAAGGGTGAGTCTACTCATCAGCTTCTTGAATTTTCATTTCCAAATTCTTTTTTTCTTCAAATAAACACTTGAATAAAGATTCATATCTGAAATTTGCATAATAAATTCCATTTACTTTCTTTAGGTTATTAAATGAAGTAGCATAAGCAGAATTATTAAAAAAAATCTGACAAACTAATTTTCTGAATCTTCAGGATGAAAAGTATAAATTCTCCTGATCCAATCAACAATCTGAAAGTTCCTGTAATCTTTTCTGAGTGGAAGTGATGTGAAGTATCATGGAAAGTCTGAATATTTCATTGCACTTGCAAAACTATCAATTGCATTTATTTTGAAATATTGTGTAAGAATATTTTTTCCTTGTGTGTATCTTTGGCAAACTTTATGCAGGGCTTCATCTGTTTGAAACAAAAACTTTTTTTTCAAGAAGATGAATATCCAGCCGTAAAGCAGAAGTTGAATTAGCAAAAAAATTGAAAGAAAAGCCTCTTCAACATGTCTCTGGAGCACCTACCCATGTTTAAGCCCTAAATTAGTCAATATAATCCTAATATGAACCAATATCAACAGTATAAATATCATAGCTCTTATGAATATATTTGAAGATTTATTTAAAAAAAAAATTCTTCCTCATATCTTTACATTTATGTGGCATTGGTACTTTTCAAACAATCAAGGATTGTAAGGAATTCCACAGGAATTATCAATTACAAAGTTTTTATGATTCCTCTTCAGTGAAATGGTAGGTCCATTCTGGTGTCTTCTATAGTTGGTATAACTGTTTTTAATGACAATGAAGGCAGGATAGAAAAGAGTTTGAATGAAAAACTTCTTCAAAATGCCTCTGGAGGAGCTTACCATCTTCAATCCCTAAAATAGTCTATTTCATTTAAACCTGCACCAAAATCAACATTAACACAACCATGGCCCTTGTAAATGCTAGTATTTTTCCCCCAAATTTGTTGAATGGATTCAAAAACAAAATTAACATGGAAATATGTAATATCTCCCAAATAATGATTAATTTTAATCAAATGGTAAATTTTTAGAATGTATTCAAGATAAAAAAATCATGATATGAACAATTGTTCAAGTATTTCAACAGATAAGCAGGTAAAAAAATCTTGATATGTGAATTCAGTGGTTGATAAAATTCAAAAACTCTTGGTAAACTAATTATTTAAAAAAATGACATGAAAAAATGGGATATTCTTTGAAAAATTTAATAAAGTGAAGAATTTGGGCAACAGGTTCAAAAACAAAAATTAAAGGAAAAAATTGTTGAATTATTTCAAAAGATAAGCAAATCAAACAAAAATTTACATCCTGGAGATACTTGCATTTGATTTCAGTTCTGGATAGAATTCCATACCTCATGGTAAACCATATTTTCAGTTTAAAATGAAATATTTTCTCTAGAGTTATTTTCAACCACTACCTATGTTGAACTTTGTGATCAAAAACGTTACAGTGAAACATATAAAGCCCATGGGTGAAAAATTGATCTTGAGAATAAAGACTAACATTCAGGATTTTCTGAACTTCCAATTTTTTATGAATGATGCAGAAATTTTGGTGAATTGAGGAACTCTGGTTTGTATAAATTTTGAGTTTCATCCTCAATAGAACCATGGCTTGGGTGAATAGTCATGATATTATCTTCCTCATTCCCAGGCATGGAATTCAGAATTAATGGCTTTATCTTTTATGCTTAGGTATTCTTGCAACCTAGAATAACACAATTGATCAGGTAACTAGTATGAAGATAGTGGTTTTTTAAGTTTGGGAAGAAATGATTTATTGATCTCTCCAAAGCATTATCTTCAGTATTTTCATGAATAACCATGTGTTTAAGCATAAATATTCTATTTCAATGTTTCATAAAATTAAGGCCATCCCCAACATCATTTAAAAAGAATATAAGCAGGATCACCTGTGACACAGATATTTGAATTGAGGGGTAAAACTTCAAAATAACTGCAGCATGAAGAATTCCCCAAACTTTGATCAACTATTTTAGGATATTTTCCTATATAAAAAATGGGTAAAATTTGCCTATAATCAGGACTGATAACCCTTCACTTTCCTCCAAAAGGTAAATTAGAACCCATTATATCTTGAATGATTCTTTCAGCCAACTCAAAATCATACCTATGAGTCGTAGGTGCTTCATTCCACCCACAAGTATCATCAATAATTAACTAAGAGGGCTGAGAAGAATTGAATGCATTGACTATGAGGTCAAATATATGCACCTCTCTAATATTAAGAAGATTAATTTTTTGAGAATGTAATTCATTTATAGCAGAATTTTTTCTTCTTTAATAATCCATTTACTGTTAATTCTTGTAACCTCTAGTGTTTGATCAAATTTTTCAAAATCAGGAAAATCTTTTACAATTTTTGTTGCATATTTTCAAAATATCAGTGGGTTGATTGATGCTAATATTTCATTTTTGATGAACCTTTGATCTGTGATCCCAGAATGAATTTAAGCTTCCACCACGGAATTGAATCAAGATTTCCATATTGATGGTTTTTTTTGTGGATGAAAAAGCTCCAATAGCATTTCAAAAAACTTTCTCATTTCAAAAGGGTGAATCACCTCATCTTCTTCTTGCATATTTCTTACTAAAGGGTTATTTTCCTCAATTAAACACTTTTAAAAAGATTCAAATCTGAAATTTTCATAAGAAATTCCATTTACTTGCTTGTTTATTAAATGAAGTGGCACCAACAGAATTATTCAAAAAAAATCCGGGAAATACCTTCTTTAATAAGCAGCATGACAAGTATAAATTCTCCCAATTAAATAAAAAATCTGACAGTTCCTGCATTCCTTCCTGAGTGGATGGAATGAAAGTTATTATGGAAAGTATGAATATTCCAAGTTAATTGCAAAACTATCAATTGAATTTATTTTGAAATAATGTGTGATAATATTTTTTACCTGTGTCAAGCTTTGAAGAACTTCATCTGGGGCTTCATTTTTGACCAGGAAGATGAATATCCAGCCTTAAAAGAGAAGGTTAAATATCAAACAATTTCAGGTGAAATAGCAAAAATTTGAATGAAAAATCCCTCCAACAGTCCTATGGAGGAGCTAACCATCTTGAATCCCTAAAATAATCTATTCAATCCAAATTTTCACTAACATCAACCGTAAAAATATCATGGCCCTTATAAATTTATTTGTAGAGGTATTGAACCACCAAGTTGCAGATTGTAAGGCACCCCACAGGAATTATCAACAACAATGTTTGGATTATTCCTTCTCAGTGAAATGTTAGGTCTAATCTAGGGTCTTATATATTTGGCATAACTGTTTTTACCAACAATTCTTTTGGGAAATAAGGTTTTGGGGTATTTCTTCTTGCATCTGCCATTATCCATAACAGGTGATTTCATGTTCAAAATATGACATGGCCCATGTATCATGTGTCTTTTAACTGCTTTAAAAATGTTTGGCTCTGTGTGCATGAGTTTATCAGGTATCTCTGCACAAACAATCATGTGAATTTCTTCAGATTTTCTTGGTTGTTGATCATGGTGAAGACTTACCAAGATGTGAGCATGAGGCAGACCTCTATTCTGGAATTTTGTAAACTGATTTCATCCCATGTTCAATCCCAATATTTCATCCATGAGTTTTGAGTTGAAAACCATTATTACTACATCTTGATATTGTAACACAGGTTCATCATTTAACTGATGAGATGGGTACAACTACTAGATTATTATATGGAGCTGAAAATCTGTATCAAAGAATCATTTCTTCTATGTTGAGCATGCTTAGAAACAGAATAGTGACTGGATGGTGATCAATACATAACCAAGTTTTTAGTTGGGGGTTGTGAAATAGTTGATGATTAAGATCAGGGTGATTATATGTGGTTGTATTTATCAAGTGATGGCAAGAAACAATTCATGGTTGTTTTATGTAGAGGAATCAAGGATATCAAGAGATGAGTAAATGACATAGGAGGTGTTATTTATGTTGAAAAAATTACACCCAAAGTGGTGCTTTCCATTATCCTCTGTTACATGTCTTTCAGCTGCTTGATTTTACACTGAAGTTGTTCTCCTTTGTTACATGCCCCTGTTACACTATTCTTGTTTTAGTTTGTCTATACATACTTGCAAATTAATGTATTTAAATGGGTTTCTTATTTTGGTATGTAAAGTAAAATACTTTCAAATGAATGTATTTACATGGGTTTGTGCAACACTTGGAAAAGAGAAAGTGGAGGGGAAAAAAACAGACACAAACCTTATTTTTTATAATTAAAAGCAGATATATCTATTCACATGTAGCTGTGTGATATATATATACTGGAAGAATAGTGGACCCAAACCTTATGTATAAGTACATGCAGAAATATGTATATTCACATTGAGGGAAAAGAAAATTGGAAAAATTTTTAAAAAAAAACATTGCATTCAAAAAGCAGATAAACAATGGAGGGAAAAAAAGTGGACACCCAAAAAAAACATTCCATTGAAACAAAAAAGAACATTCAGATGCACGGTGTGCATCCTTGAGGTTGTGAAATGAATAGAGGATGCAGTACCAAGGCAAAAAATGCCAATATTTATCAAGGGTGCAGGACCCAATATTTAGCAATGAGGATAGAAATTAAAAGATGAGAGCAATGAATCAGATTTTTCCAATGAGGTTGGAGGAAGAAGGATGTGAGTTTGAAACCAGGTGTGTATGGCATGGACTGATGTGTGGTTGAGGTAGTGAAAGCCTTTAAATACGTAATGTAAAAAATACCATTTATTTTCAGGTAACTCTGACACATCTGATGTGAAATAAGTGGTTTTTTAGGGAAATGTTAAATTTGCAACCCTGTGGTCACAAACAGGCGCGAAATGCCATTTGAAACCCATCTTAGTTGCAAATGGTTGTTTGCAACTTTTTTTATTTCATATACATGGGCCCTTTATATATATATATTTTATTTTTGAATTACTTTTTTTATCTATTATTTCTTTGTTTGATTTTAATAAAATAAAAATAAAAATAAAAATAAAAATAAAAATAAAAATAAAAATAAAAATAAAAATAAAAATAAAAATAAAAATAAAAATAAAAATAAAAATAAAAATAAAAATAAAAATAAAAATAAAAATAAAAATAAAAATAAAAATAAAAATAAAAATAAAAATAAAAATAAAAATAAAAATAAAAATAAAAATAAAAATAAAAATAAAAATAAAAATAAAAATAAAAATAAAAATAAAAATAAAAGTAAAAATAAAAATAAAAATAAAAATAAAAATAAAAATAAAAATAAAAATAAAAATAAAAATAAAAATAAATAAATTAATCAATTAATTCAATTAAAAATATAAATATAAAAAAATATAAATAAATAGAATAAAAAATGAACTAAATATATAAAAAAATTAATTTATTAATTAAATTGAAAATAAGAATATAATTTTCTTTTGGCATTCACAACCCAAAATGGGTTGTGTGGCGCAGTTTGCAACCCACCTGAGTTGCAAATGGCCGTTGGCAACTCAAATGGGCCGCAAATGGCCATTTGCGACCCAAAATGGGTCGGGAATTGCGCCAAGCAACCCCTTTTAGGTAGTGAACTGGGGTTGCAAGTTTTCAAATTTAGCATTGCCCTTTTTTATTTTTAATGCTGGGTTTAAAATGTGTGATTTGGGTTGAAACCCTTCATTAAAAAATGGAAGGTTTGGTTAACTCTGATAAGCCCTATTATTTATTGTTTATTAAATATTATTTTTTATTTTTTTATTTTTTTATTATTTATTTTTGTTCTTATTGCTTTATTATTATTTATTAATTATTAATTATTATTTATTATTTATAATTTATAATTTATAATTTATGATTTATAATTTATTTTTTATTTTTTATTATTCATTATTCATTATTCATTATTCATTATTCATTATTCATTATTCATTATTCATTATTTATTATTTATTCAACAATTATTATTTATTATTTATTATCGGGTATTTACTAGTATATGCCCCCAAATTTGGGGAGGCATGGCATTTTCCCAGTGCAGTATTGAGTTTTCCTGGTGTCAACTTAAGAGGTGCATATACAATGACTTTGAAAAATAAATACAAACCCCAGGACCTTGACGCTGGGTGAGGTGTGCAAATTTTTTCAATCTTTTTAAAGAAGTAGAATAGGATTATTGCCCCAAATTTGGCAAGGGGCATTTTCCTGGTGAAAAAGCTTGGATGTAAGAGGTGCATCCATGAGGTTTGTAAGTTGAATGGAGAGTGCAGAACCAAGGCAAATGATGGAATTATTTATCAAGGGTGTAGTACCCAATATTTTTAGTATATAGTAGAGACTAGAATTATTTCCCCAAATGGAGGGGGCATTTTCCTGGTGCAAAAGCTTAGGGATGCAAGAGTTGCACCCTTCAGGTTTGTAAATGAATAGAGGATTTAGGACCAAGGCAAACAATGCCAATATTTATCAAGGGTGCAGGAGCCAATATTTTTAGTATATAGCAGAGAAGTGGAGATTATCTATCATCTATTATCTATAAATCTAAAAAGATTGAAAAACCTCACATGCCCCACCCCGTGTCAAGGTCCTTGGTTTAGTATTCATTTCTCAGTTTGCCATGTATGCACCTCTTGCATCCCATTCAGTCCTCTTTTTTGGGTTTGCTTTTTGTTTTCAGCTGCTTTTTTTTTCTCTGTCTGCTTTTTTTTTCTCCATCTTCTTTTTTTTTCTCAGTCCAATTTTTTTTCTTGGTTTGCTTTTTTTCTTTCTGTCTGCTTTTGTATGTACATCCAACACATGTATGTTATGTAACAAGGAGAGTATCAAAAAAGGGACAACACCTCAAAACATTTAACATGGACAACACAAGGACAGCACATTTAAAAGAGAAGATTTAACAGAATAGATGAAACAGAGCACATGGACAACACATGTAATGAACACTGATTTTTCACTTGGTTGAAACTTTCAGTTTGAGCATTGAACATTTGCATAAACCCCCTTCCATCTCACTTTCATGTGCTTCCCCCTCAACCCAGATATCAAAACCAACAAGGGTTGTCCTATATTTAAATTCAAAAACAAAATGATTCACTATCCAAATTCACATAGAAGGAGGTCCTCCTCCCCTTACTTGGTGGTTCCAAATTCACTACATCAATCACATTCCAAAACCAATCTTTATGATACCAATTACCATCATATTTGGACCTCTTCCTTACTCCCACCTGCACCATATCCTCCCAACAATGCTCTACATAGAAGGCGCAATTCTTTATTTTCATCTCTATACAATACCAGATCAACACATGTTAATTATCCCATTCCTGATATTTAAAACTTACCTCATCACCATCATATGGGGACCTCTTCCTTATTCCCACCTGCACCATATCCTCCCAAAAATTCTCTTCATAGAAGGCACAATTCTTTATTTTCATCCCCATACAATAGCATATCAACACCTTCATTATCCCATTCCTTATCTTTACAACTTGCCACCTCTTCCTTCCAACCGCATCAATCAGCATAGACGTGAACCTCCTCCTCATTCTATTTCCATTTCAAACATTACCAATCCTGATTTATTCTATGATCTACCAAATGAAAGTGAACTTCCTCCACCTCCTCAACAAAATGTTTATACTACTCCTCAAAATCCCAAAATTCCTATTTCTGTGGAAATTCACCCTCATTTTTCTCACATCAATGAGGATCTCAATGCTTCTTTGGACCATTTGGAGATGAATCAACATCAAATCAATGAACATGTTGAGCAACTAAACTATGAAAATGACCATTGTTTCCCACAATCTGCATCACTTGTAATTGAAGAATACCTGGCAGCCCAACCACAAGAGACTATTCTTCAAGGTGATTTTATGGAGCTCACAAAATTGGGGAGCAATCTAATCATGGTTGAAACTGAAGAGAACATTCAAAAAGTACAGATTAGCCACCCTGTTTCCTGGGGGTGGATGGAACCAAATCTTTTTGAACCATACACTCTACAACCCACCAGTTCATGCCAACATTGCCAAGCAATCCTTTTCCAAAATGAGACAAGCTCCCTGTGATGTAGCAATGGACCGGTGTTATTACAGCATCAAAGACCACCACTTTACTTGCTCCATATGTTCAATATTTCTACTAGGAATCATCATTCCCATGAGTATCAACTGCTCTCCAATGTCAGACTGATAAACTCCAATTTTGCCTTAACATCAATTGGTCTTAACCAAAATACTTGCAATGCCCTCAATCACCAAAAAAGGGGAATATAAAATTTTAGGGTGAATGGAACTATTCATCATAACATTGGCAGTCTTAATCCCATTGGTGGAAATCACCCATCATTCCTCCAATTGTATATATATGACAGGGAAAATGAATTTCACAATTGGTACAGATGGGGCTCACATGTGGCACAGGATTTGTTTCTCAGGATTCAAGAGATTTTACAAAAAAATGATGGTTTGATGAATATTTTTCAATAATTTTATCCTGAGTTTGGTCCAAATCAATCTATCAGGATTGCTTATCCATCTTCACAAAATACAGATCAAAGAGTTTACAACCTACCAACAGGAGACCAAATATCTGCAGTATGGATAGAAGGTATGTTTTTTCATATTTTTTTGGTTTCAGATGATGAAATTGAACCTTTTCTAATTTATTTTGATTGCACAGTTAATTATCCTGCTCAATTGACCCGTAGATATTTTTTTATCAGGCACTTAGATGGCTCCTTCAGCAGAATTAGTGAACTGAGCAAATTGTATGACCCTCTGCACTATGTTCTTTTTTATCCTCAAGGTGAATATGGTTGGTTTCCAGAATTGAAAGATGAAACAGGAAATTATAGGTTTACTTCCATGAATTATTATTCAAATTGTCTGGCATTTTGTCATTCTTATTACTCCCTTTTTCACTGGGGTGGTTGACTTTTCCAACAATATTGTGTTGACCAATACATGAAAATTGAACCAGAAAGATTATCCTATATTTTAAATCATCAAAATAATCAAATTTTTGAGCAGTTCTATGTTTTTGTTGATGAAATAAACCATGTGTTTGATTTGGGTCAGGGAACAGGTAAGTTGGTTTCTCTGAAATTTTTTTTGTGAGATTTATGTCTATATTCTACCAATACTTATACATAACGTGATATTTTGTTATTCTTAGGTTGTAGTTTTAACCTTCCTCAATCATTTATAGGTGGCCCAAGGGACATAAAGCCTTGATATCAATATGCTATGGCTATGGTTTAGCATATGGGAAAGCCTGATCTTTTTATAACAGGCACATGTAACCCAGCATGGCCAGAAATTCTAAATAAATTTTTTCCAGGTCAAACAGCACAGGATAGTCTATATATTGTAACACATGTTTCAAACTCAAAATTGAAAAGGATCTGTGATGAAATATTCAAGGATTGATTATGGAACCACAATGAGATGCACTCATGTCATAGAATTCCAGAAGAGAGTACTTCCACATTCTCACATCTTGGTGATCCTGCATCATGACCACAAGCCCAGAGCAGCTGAACAGATTTACATGATTGTTTGTGCAGAGATTCCTAATGAAAGCACCCAGCCCCATCTTTTTCAACAATAAAAGAGACGCATTATACATGTACCATGTGGTATTTTGAACCTTGAATCACCTTGCATGGATAATGTTACATGCAGGAAGAGATACCCCAAAGCCCTCTGCCCTGAAACCATCATGGGTGAAAATTTCTATCCTTTCTATTAAATACGCCAAGACAGATTTATAATATCTCTCTCCCACAAAAAAAGAATGTCTATCATGAATTTCTATCATTAATAATTCCTGGGTTGTCCCTGACAATCCCTATCTCTTGGAAAATTATTGATGCCACATCAATGTAGAAGCATGTGCAGGTATCTCAGCTGTCAAATATCTGCATAAATATTTCTAAAAGGGCCATGACTGTGTTTCTGTGGAGGTTGGTAAAAACTTGAATGAAATCATTTTTTTTAGAGATTAAAGATGAGTTTCTGCACCTGAGGCATGCTGGAGAATTCTTTTCCTTTAAATTGTCTGCTATCTCACCTGCTGTTATACAACTGGAAATTCACCTGTCTGACCAACAAGATGTGTTTTTTCAACCTGATGAATTGCTGGATGAATTGGATCAAAGAGCCAACCATTCTAAAACTATGCTGACAGAATATTTCAAAAGAAATTTAATTGACCCTTTGGCAAGGACCATCAAATATTCTGATTTTCCACAACATTTCACATTGCATCCCCATAGAAAAGAATGGAGGGCAAGACAGAGAGTTTTTCAATTGGAAGGATTTATACTTTTTATCCTTCTGATGCTGAGAGGTTTTATCTGAGATTGTTGTTGAATAATTGAGTTGGTTCAAATTCTTTCAATCCTCTAAAGCAGGTAAATGAAATCTCTTATACAACTTTCAGAGAGGCTGCCTGGCAAAGGTTATTCTTGAGGATGATCATCATTTGGAAACAACAATGGAAGAAGCTGCAGAATTTATTGGACCTGCTGAGCTAAGGAGGTTGTTTGAAATGCTTTTAGCACTTTTTCAGCCTTCAAACCCACAACACCTATGGAATTCCCCCCTCCCTCCCACACCCACCCACCCACCCCAATTTGATGGTTAATGATTTAATTTGTTCTGGAATCACATATCAAAGAGTTCTCACCAATGAAATATTAAAATTCATAACCCCTATTTTATTTCAAAATTGTGGAAAAAGTGTTGAAGAATCTTTTCCTGATCTTACAAGAATTGATCAATCAGTGGAGGAACCAAGGAAAAACATAAACTGGATCCTTGAGGAAGAACAAAATTGTGTAATAAATGAATCAGACTTGCAAAATTTTTCTCTTCTGAATCATAGACAGAAGCAAATATTTGATCATATAATGCATGCATGCAATTCCTCTCACCCCTCTTACTTCTTCATTGATGGACCTGGTGGTTCTGGAAAAACCTTCCTATATAAATTCTTGCTGGCCTCTATCAGCTCATCTGGAAGAATAGCTGTGGCATGTGCTGGGAGTGGAATAGCTGCCATGAATCTACCAAATGGAAGAACAGATCATCTCGCCTTTGGAATTCCCTTGAGGTCAAATCACTCCTCTGTATCAAGAGTATCAAAGAACTCTCAAAAGGGTGAAGATCTCAGAAAGGCTTCTTTTATAATCTGGAATGAAGCACCTATAAGCCATAGGCATTCTCTGAAGTTGGTTGACAGGCTACTTCAAGACCTCATGGATTCTAAACTACCTCTTGGAGGAAAAGTGATGGTTCTTGGTGGTGGTACTTCAGGGAAATGTTACCTGTTGTTCAAAAAGGTACATGTCCCCAAATTTTTGATGCAAGTTTGGCCAATTCTTCTTGCTGGAGACATTTCAAGGTTTTGCACCTTACTTGAAATATGTGTGCTGCAGGGGATTGTGATTATTGGTATTTCTTACTCAATGTTGGAGATTGTCTGAATAATATAGAGGGTTCAAACAAAAATTTTCTTCCTCATCACATGTTTATTCATGGTTATAGTGAAGATGAAGCTTTGGGTAGATTAATCAACATTTTTTTTCCAAACTTGCATCATTTCTACCTTGAAGATGGTTATCTCATGGACTGTGTTATTTTATGTTGCAAAAATACAGCAGTCTAAAACATAAATAAATTTCTGTTGGATTCTCTCCCTGGAAATGAAGAAAACCAACCTATGAAGACTTATTACAGCCATGACTCTGTTGAAGATGATACTCAAAAGTTACACAAACAAGATTTCCTCAACAAATTATTTCTTCCCAACTTTCCTCCTCATAGCTTGACTCTGAAAGTGGGTGCTCCTATAATTATTTTTAGAAACATGGACCATGAAATTGGCCTTTGCAATGGAACTTGCTTGATTTTTTTCAGATTTGCAAGGAATGTTATAGTTTTAAAGATTGAAACTGGCAATTCAATAGGAAGTCTGGTTGCCATTCCCTGCATCCCCTTGGTTACTTACCCTGATGAAAATGGCCTCCCTTTCAAGTTTATTTGCAAAACGTTTCCAGTAAATTTGGCTTTCTCATTGAAAATAAACAAATCTCAAGGCCAGACAATTTCCCATGTTGGTCTTTATCTGCAAGATGCAGTGTTCAGTCATGTTCAGTGATGTGTAGCATTGTCAAGGAGCAGGTCCAGCCACTAAACAAGGGTAGTGGCCACACACAGAGCTGACAAAAAAATTTCATTTGAAACTGATAACATTGTTTACAATGAGGTTTTGAATGCTAAACATCCCAGAAACTGATTAATTTGAAATTCATATTTTGTTTGATTTACTCCTAAATCAAGAAATTGCCATTTATTTCTTAGAGCAATGTTGATTTTATTGAAAATTAAAAATGACATGTATTTTTTAACTTAATCATGATTTAATTTCAAAATTGAAAATTTTCTTCCATCAGCACCCAAATATTATTAAAGCCCAATCAGTCCCCAAGTTAAATCCCAGAAACTGATGTGTTTTAAATTTATATTTTGTTTGACTTACTCCTGAAATAAATAAATTGACATTAGCTTAAACATGATTTAATGGAAAATTCAAAACTTTTTTTATTTTTTACATCTTTACAATAAAACCACATTCCTTTCAAATTATTGGATTCCAATCAGTCCCCAAATTTGAGGGCAATACTCTATTTTATCTCTACTATATACTAAAAAGATTGGTTCCTGCACCCCCAATAAATATCAGCGTCTTTTGCCTTGGGTGCCCAGAACCTTTTCATTTCCTGGTGTCAAGGATGTGCGCCGTGCGTCTGAATGTTGATTTTTTTTTTTTCAATGTATTCTTTTTTGGATTGTCTGCTTTTTTTTCCTCCATGTGAAAATGGAAATTTCTGCTTTTTTATGTAGTTTTTTTTCTGCAGGTGTCTGTTTTTTTTCACTCCATGTAAATATATCTCAATGGTTTTTTTTTCAATGTAACTTTTTTTTTGTTTTATTTCTGAATGTCCACTTTTTGTCCCTTCATGTGAATATACATTTATCTGCTTTTTGACTATAACTTTTTTTCATGATGTGCGCTTTTGTTTTCACTCTAGGTGTATCTACATATTTCTGCATGTATGTACTTATACATAAATTTGGGTCTGCTTTTTTTCCCCAGTATATATATCACACAACTGCATGCATAACCTGCATGTACTCATACAACATATGGTTTATGTTGGCTTTTTTTTACAAGTATTTCACACACCCATGTACATACCTACAACATCTTCAGTGTAACAGGGGGATGTAACCAACAGGAACACCTTCAGTGTAACATCAAGGAGCTGAAAGGTATGTAACAGACAACAGTGTAACAGGGGGATGTAACAAGGGAGAACACCTTCAGGGCAATATCAATGAGCTTCAAGATATCTTACAGACAACAGTGTAACAGGGGGATGTAACCAAGGAGATCACCTACAGTGAAACATCAAACAGCTTGGGTGTGATTTTTTCTGCATAAATACCACCTGCTATTGCATTTCCCCATCTTTAAAAACCACAAGCTACATTTTTTATATTCTTGACTCCTCTTCATAAAACAACCATGAGTCATTTTCCAAATTTACATAGGCAAAACTCTTCATTCCCTTTCATGGTGCTTCAAAATGAATCACACCACTCACATGCCAATCAAATTCTTCACAATTCTCATTAACATCACTTGAGAAGTCCCACCACATATTATCATCCTGATCTTAATCATAAATTATTTCTCAACCCCCAAATCATGAGTTTGTTATAGTTGGATCAAAATCCAGACACTATTCTGTTTTGAACCATGCTCTCAGTAGTGGATCCATCATCCATCTGATCAGTTAAATGGCCAACCTGTTCCATACAAAATCCAGATATAGTAACACAGTTTTGAAAATCAAAATCCATGAATGGAATATTTGGATTGACAATGGGAAGAAAAAAAATTATAGAATTCCAGGAAGAGGTCTGCCTCATTTTCATATCTTGTTAATTCCTTACCTTGATTTCCAACCAAGAACATCTGAATAAATTGGCATAATTTTTTTGTGCAGAGCTACCTGATCAATGCACACAGCCAAACATTATTCAAGCAATTAATAGACACATGATATCTGTCCCATGTGTTACTTCAAAAAAGAAAGAAGCTTGTATCAATGATGGATGATGCAAGGAGAAATAACCCAAATTGTTCTATACTGAAAAAATTGTGGTTGAAAGCAGTTTTCCAATATATAGAAGATGTCAGAATGGACCTGCCATTTCACTGAGGAGGAATCATACAAAATTCCTCATTGATAATTTTTGGTTTGTTACTTAAAACCCTTACCTTTTGGCAAAGTACCAATGCAACATTAATGTGAAGATATGTGAAGGTATCTTGGCTGTTCAATACAACCAAAAATACATTTGAAGCGCCATGATTGTGTGAATTTTGATGTTGGTGCAGACTTGGATGAAATAGAGTATATTAGGGATTGAAGATGGGAACCTCCTACACAGGCATTTTGGAGAGTTTATTCATTCAAATTGTTTTTGATCCCACCTTCATTTTCATTGAAAGCAGTTATTCCAAGTATAGAAGACACCAGCATGAATCAATGATTTCAATGAGGAGGAATCATCCAAAATTTTCATTTATGACTCCTGTGGGGTTCCTCACAATCCTGAGATTTTTTGAAAGTACCAATGCCACATATATGCATAGATATGTGAAGGAATCATGACTGTTTAATACCTCCACAAGTAAATTCATAGGGGGTACAATATTCTCACTGTTGATGTTTTTTCCATTTCTTTTAAATAGACTAATTTTGGGATACAAGGTGGGTACCTCCTCCAGAGACATGTTTGAGGTTTTTTGATACAAAGTTTTTGCTACTTCCTCTTCTTTATTAAAACCGGATATCCATCTTCCTGGTCAAAAAAAGGTTTTATTTGAACCAGATGAAGCCATGAATGAAGTTCTCCACAGATTAACACAATTAAAAGATATTCTTACACAATACTTCAAAATAGATGCAATTGATAATTTTGCAATTACTATGAAATTTGTACACTTTACATCATACTTCACATTTCATCCACTCATAGAAGATTGCAGGCACTTTCAGATTGGTTATTGAATCAGGAGAATTCATAAAGTTCAACCTGAAGGTTCAGAAATTTACTTTCTCAGATTTTTTGAATAATTCTGTAGTTCCTACTTCATTTGATAAACTAAAGCAATTCAATTGATTTTTTTATGCAAATTTCATGCATGAATCTTTGTCCAAGTTTTCACTTGAGGAAAATCATCATTCAAAAGCAGCAATGCAAAAATCTGATGAAGAAAATCACCATATCAAGCGAAGGAAGTTGTTTGAAATTCTATTGCCACTTTTTCAGTCATAAATCCCACTTTTTCAATGGGATTCATGCTTCAACTTCATGGTGGAAGCTTGTACTCATTCTGGGATCAAAGATCAAAGGGTCCTCAAAAACAAAACCTTCAGATGAATCAACTCAATTATATTCCAAAACCACAGAACAAAAATTGAAATCACTTTTCCTGAGTATCCAAAATTTGATAGAACATTAGAGTTTAAAATAATTAATGGGAATTGAATGCTTGAATAAGAAAAATGCTGCTATAAATGAATCAGATTTGCAAAAGATTCATCTTCTCAATAATAGAAAGAGGAATATATTTGAGTTCATATTGAATGCATGCAATTGCTCTCAGCCCTCTCAATTATTTATTAATTATCCTTTTGGGTGAGATGAAGCACCTATGACTCATAGCCATAATCTTGGGTTGGTTGACAGACTCCTTCAAGACCTAATGGTTTGTGATTTACCTTTTTGAGGATAATGAAGAGTTCATGGTGGCAACTTTTGGCAAAATCTACCTGTTTCTTGGAAAGGTACACATCCTCAAATAGTTTAAAAAAGTTTGGGGAATTCTGCATTCTGGATTGATTTTCAAGTTTTCCCCCTAAATTCAAATATATGTGTTGCAGGTGATGCTGAATATAAATTTGTTTTTACTTGATTTTGGGAATTGTCTTCATTTTATACAAGAATTAATTATAATAATTATGCTTCAACACATGTTTATTCATTAAAAACATGAAGATCATGCTTTGGAAAGTTCAATCAATATTTTCTTCCCAAACTTAAAAAATCACTTTCTTGATACCAGTTACCTGATTGGTTGTGATATTCTAGGTTGCCAGGAGACCTAGTCATACAATATCAATTCATCACTGCTGAATCAAATGCCTAGGGATGAGGAGGATAATATAATGACTAATTCACTCAAGCCATGGTTCTCTTGAGGAAAAAAACTCAAAATTTACACCAACAAGATCCTCCTAATGATTTATTTCTTCCAAACTTTTCTCCTCATAACTGAAAAATCACAAGTTCAGAAAATTCAACATATTAGTATTTATCTTCAAGATCAAGCTTTCACCCATGGGCAGCTGAATGCTGAATTTTCAAGTTTTTGATCCAGAAGTTCAATGTGGGTAGTGGTTAAAATGAAAATGAAAAACCTGTCTCATTTTAAAATCAAAACATAGTTTGCCATGAGGTATGGAATTCTATCCAAAAAATAAATTAAATTCCAATATTTCCATGATACATAATTTTTCTGAATTGCTTATCCATCAAAATGCTTGAAAATATTTTCATTTCATCATTTTTTTTAATCCATCTCCCAAATTATTCACTTGATTAGAGTTATCTCAAATCTGTCTTATTTTTCATGTCAGTTTTTTCAATTTAATTGGTTTAACATGGGGTACTGAATTCTACCCATCCCTAAAATCACATACCAAGGTTTCAATGTTATATACTTTCTTTTACTTGCTTACTGGTTGAAATAATTTGAAAAATTGTTCACATCATTCTTTTTTATCAATTCCCCTAATTTCCCACTTGATCAAAAATTTTATTATTCAAAAAATATCACATCTTTTCATGTAAATTTATTTTTATTTCATCAATGCCCCAAATTTGGGGGCAAAATACTAGCACTTGGACACAAATTACGGCCTTACCCACTCTGGCCATTTAAAGTTTTACAGTTCCAGTGATGGTGCGGGAGTTTCTGGGGATAATGGCCTTAGCTGCCATATGATTGGGGCAAATTTAAGAAACAAGTCTTGGATCAACATTGGAACTTATTGCCATGAGAATGATGATTGCTAAAACATGCAGAAGCACCTTGAATTGATGATAGCAGATGGAAGAAGAAATACCAAAAAGCCTTTTGTCCTGACACAATTGTCAGTAAAAAATTAATTTCAAATATAGAAGACCCCACATTGAACCTACCATTTCACTGAAGAGGAATCATACAAAATTCTTATTTGATAATTCTTGTGGGGTGCCTTGAAATCTGAAACTTTTGGAAAAGTAACAATGCCACATAAATGTGGATATATGTGCAGGTATCTTGGCTGTTGAATACCTCTACAATTTCATTCTCAAGGGCTATGATTTTTTTACGGTTGGTGCTGGTGCAGATTTGGACTAAATAGACCATTTTAAGGATTCAAGATGGGTAGCTCCTCCAGTGGCATTTTGGAGAGATTTTTCATTCAATTTTTTTGATATTTCACCCTCATTTTTTAGGCTGGATATTCATCTTCCTGGCCAAAAACAGTTTTTTTTGTACAAGATGAAGCTCTGGATGAATTTCATCAAATTTAAGTATGAGTAAAAATTACCCTTACACAACATTTCAAAATGATTTCAGACAGATTTGAGATAATTCTAATCAAATGAAAAATTTGGGAGATGGATTAGAAAAAATGATGACATGAAAATTTTTTTCAAGTATTTTGATGGATAAGCAATTCAAAAAAATTATATATCATGTAAATATTGGAATTTAATTTTTTTTTGGATAGCATTCCATACCTCATGGCAAACTGTTTTCAGTTTAAAATGAGATAGGTTTTTCATTTTTCATTTTAATCACTACGCACATTGAACTTCTGGATCAAAAACTTGAAAATTCAGCATTCAACTGCCCATGGGTGAAAGCTTGATCTTGAAGATAAATACTAATATTTTGAATTTTCTGAACTTCTGATTTGTGTTATGAGGAGAAAATTTTGGAAGAAATAAAGAATTAGGAGGATCTTGTTGGTGTAAATTTTGAGTTTTTTCCTCAAGAAAACCATGGCTTGAGTAAATAGTCATTATATTATCCTCCTCATCCCTAGGCAGTTGATCCATCAGTGATGAATTGATCTTGTATGCTTAGGTCTTCTTGCAACCTAGAATATCACAACCAATCAGGTAACTGGTATCAAGAAAGTGATTTTTTAAGTTTGGGGAGAAAATATTGATTGAACTTTCCAAAGCATGATCTTCATGTTTTTAATGAATAAACATGTGTTGAAGCATAATTATTATAATTAATTCTTGTATAAAATGAAGACAATTCCCAAAATCAAGTAAAAACAAATTTATATTCAGCATCACCTGCAACACATATATTTGAATTTAGGGGGGAAACTTGAAAATGAATCCAGAATGCAGAATTCCCCAAACTTTTGTAAACTATTTGAGGATGTGTGCCTTTCCAAGAAACAGGTAGATTTTGCCAAAAGTTACCACCATGAACTCTTCATTATCCTCAAAAAGGAAAATCACAAACCATTAGGTCTTGAAGGAGTCTGTCAACCAACTCAAGATTATGGCTATGAGTCATAGGTGCTTCATCTCACCCACCAGGATCATTAATAAATAATTGAGAGGGCTGAGAGCAATTGCATGCATTCAATATGAACTCAAATATATTCCTCTTTCTATTATTGAGAAGATGAATCTTTTGCAAATCTGATTCATTTATAGCAGCATTTTTTCTTATTCAAGCATTCAATTCCCATTTATTCTTTTAAACTCTAATGTTTTATCAAATTTTGGATACTCAGGAAAGATGATTTCAATTTTTGTTCTGTGGTTTTGGAATGTAATTGAGTTGATTCATCTGAAGGTTTTGTTTTTGAGGACCCTTTGATCTTTGATCCCAGGATGAGTTCAAGCTTCTACCATGAAATTGAAGCATGAATTCCATTGGAAAAGTGGGATTTATGGCTGAAAAAGTGGCAATAGCATTTCAAACAACTTTCTAGGCTTGAGATGGTGATTCTCCTCATCAGATTTTTGCATTGTTGCTTTTGAATGATGATTTTCCTCAAGTGAAAACTTGAACAAAGATTCATGCGTGAAATTTGCATAAGAAATTCCATTGAATTCCTCAATAGGTGGGTGTGCGCACATACACTTTCCGCTTTCGAAGAACGGACGCGCTTGCTGTTAAGATGTGAGCTTGAAACTTTCGCTGGGATATTCCTTATGGATGTCCATCCATTCTTCAATCGCTCCCAGCCCTCGGCTACTTGATCCACATCCACCTTCCAAAGTGTCCTTCGGCCTTGAGTCACAACTTGATCGGCCGAAGGCAGTATGACCCCGACGATGGCCAAGGACGATCCTCCGCCGAGTCATTCTTCGATACGCTTTCGTCTCACTCAGTTGGATACTCTCAATGTTTCCCCTACTGAATCGTCACCCCTGGGCTTGAGAACCTCCCCCTTTCTTCCGCGTGGCCAACAACTATACAAAGTTCCGGTGGTGAGGATCTTTGGTGCAACTCCGGCTGGGCAACGCGTCGTAGCTCACATCCATGGTGTCATGCCGTATTTCTATGTGCAATACGAAGGTACCCTGGATCCAGATGCGGGTCAGACTCTTCTCGCCAGTTTTACAATGACTCTAGACAATCTGCATTCAATTGTCTTTTGTGCGTGACATTCTGATGGTTGATCTCACTCTCGCTTGAACAAATCTAGTTCACAAGTATATCCGAAGATTGGGCGCATCTCTCAACTACGCAACCGCTGCTTCCTTGGGAAGGATCAAGACCAACAAACCCATTGATCGAGGGAAACATCAATATGTAGCTTATATCGCGTTGTGCAAAGGTATCCCTTTCTACGGGTTTCACGTGGGCTATCGTTACTTTTTGAAAATATACTGCTTGCATTCTAGATTCAAAAGTCGGATGGCTGAATTACTGAGAACTGGCAAGGTCATGAACCCCTACTTTCAAACGGAAAGTTTGGGTGCCAACGCGCGGAGGGTTCAGCCCTCTGAGCTTAAAATCTTTGAGGAGCATATCCCCTTTCACTTACAATTCATGCTTGATCATAACCTCTATGGTTGTGGCTGGGTAGAATTAGCTGATTGCCAATTTCGAAGACCCTTGCCTGGTACGTTCAATCGAATTGGGCTCAGAATTCATCAATCTAGTTTCAATTCTGTGGACTACTAGGTTGATAAGCAATCAATGATCTCTCCGAGATTTAGATGAACACATCTCGAGCAGTACTGAAGGACCGGTTTACTTGGCGAGCAACGTACCTGAGTTTCGGCTTGGACCCGTCGATCTGTCGAAATCTTCATATTGTCCCCTCGAACTGGACTGCCATGCGTCGAGTATCATCAATCGACATGATGTCAAAGAGCGTCGATTACATCACGATTTTGTGGAACTTTTCCAAGACCCTATTCTAAATGATGAAAAGCTGGTTCAAAGCGTCAAAGAACTGTGGGAAGATGAACGAAAACGACGCCGAGAACGCGGTCAAGCTGGGCCGGAAGAAGTGCACGAAACGGGACCGACCAGCCAACGAGACTATGGCACCGGCGAACAACCTCGATGGTTTATGGAACCACAACTCCGAGCTCAAATCGAAGAATTGATTCAAAAACAACAGCCCAAGGTGATCGATCCAACCAAACATGGCCCCACTGACTCTGATACAACCTTGAAAAACTTCATCAAACCAGAATCCAGACTTTCACAATTAATCCCCACCGCGTTTCAAGCTGTCGAAGCTATCTATGTCAGCAAGTGGCTAAACGATGAACTAGAAGACAATCCATACGGTGTATGGGCTATAAACGGAATTGGAATTGGTCTCAGTAATAAAGTCGATAATGATCCAGCCCTGAAGGAAACAGATGCTACTTTTTGTGAAGAGACGGAAGAGCCTCTTGGAATCGACATCGCAGCGATTCAGTCACAAATGGAAACCTACAATGATGAGGGCCAAGACGAAGAAAATGATTTAGTTGGCGATGCCGTGCTTGGTGCGATTGAAGAGGAAGAGGAAGAATTTGATGAGTTGAACTGGGATGAAATCGATTTGCAAGATGGAACAGTCCAGCGTGAAATGCGTCCTGGGGGTTCAAAAAACGTGACTCCTACGAAAGGTCACTCAATAGATTCGTTGGTTCAAAATCCTAATCATGTTGAATGAATCTTTAAACTAATGTGATGACCGTTTTTACTACCTTGATACCCCAAAGATTAACTTTGTCGAACTCACCGAGCGTTTCTCCATCTAAGAGGTCTCCTATTAATCACAAGGCGTCCCGATCACCCTGCAAATTGGACGTCAATCAAAGTTCGTTGCAATCTTTCCGAGAAAACATCATTCAAGGAAGCTTGCTGGAGCTGAGAGATGCCGGGGCTCTGATCCCACCAGGTACTCTGAAGCGAGAAAGGTTAGCGGAAGATGACGGGTTTTACCAACCGAAAGTCGGTAAGATGATGAGATTCGTCGAGCGTCTTCAACAGGAGGTTACAGATCCCGATTCAGATTTGCCAAACAAGGTATGATCCAAATCTCATCTATCAGCGATCAGTCTCACTTTTTTGGCGGTCCAGCTTGTTGATTCCATGGGATCTTGTAATTTGAATCTCAAGGTAGCTAGTCTTCGTGGCGATATAACTACTCCAATGAAGTCGAATTCATTATTAGAGCAATCAAGCCCAGACAGCCTATCACTTCAACAGCCAATGGCCTCTGCTTCAGCCATCAGTGATGCATCTTTCATGAGCCAATCAAGTCATGTGGACGAGCAGGCCAAGATGAAACTTGATTTTGCTATTTTGACTCAAACCCAGCGACCCAAAAGACACTGGCAAGAAGCGCGGTGGTTTCGGCATTGTGCACCGTGCCCAACAACTGGCGAGCTGATGAAATCGTTAACTGAATTTGACTTACCCATGAAAGTTTATCGCGACCCATTTTATTCGGACCTTAACGATGTACCTGATAGAAAGCGGGAATACGCCGGGCGACAATATACCCTCTTAGGTAGTTCTTTAAGATTCATACGCGAGTTTAATCATGCCGTCAAAGGCTTTGGACCTGTTGCGCCCCTTTCACAAAAGTCTATCCCCAATGTTCTCAGGTGGGAGTTTGCGACTCTTCCGCCGACTTTATCAGATTTGAAAAAGAGTGTGTCCACAAACAGTGAGTCTTGAAACCAGGTTGTGGTTCCAAGCATGATTCTTTGTTTGGATGCTCTGGAGACGTCATAATTTTGATTCATTTTTTCCCGTTTTGACTTGCGCTTTTCTCTTCAACTCATCACTGCATCATTAGAAACCAAATCTGGACAAAACTTTCTACTCGTCTCACAGGTTGTTTCCATGTTTAGCAGTTGCGACCTATTCATTTTGAACTCCGATTGATAGCTGATTTACCTTCTCGAATTCGATTGCTTAGGTCGAAGGTCCGACTCAGCACAGCGGCGGCTTCAAATTCACGCCAGTCAAATCAAAATCGACCATGCAGGGCTCTCAGCTTATGGATGTCTTAGCAGTTGAAGTTCATGGTAAGATGATTATGATGTCTTTTTTTCATTTCTTTTTATTCGAATGGCCCTGACTTTTGAGGTTGTTTTGCTATTAGCGGATAGTCAGAACGATCGAAGGCCTGATCCGGCAGTGGATCAAATCAAGGTTTTATTTTATTGTTATAAAACCGAACGCGAGGACGTCCCCCTTACTCGGCCCGAACTTGGTACTCAGACGGGCTTGATCATGGTGGATGAGCGCTCAGAAGAAAGTCGAACAGCCACCCAGTCTCTAAAAATACCCAAATACGCCTTGGATCATTGTTGTATCGAGTTGGTAGATACTGAAATCGAACTGTTGAATTCACTTATAGACAAAGTCAGACTCTGGGATCCAGAGGTCTTGACTGGATTTGAATTGGAAAGTTGGTCTTGGGGTTATGTCATGAGACGAGGTCGCGAATTAGGTAATTCTGAATGAGCTTTAGGAGTGTTGCTTGTCATTTATTTTTAGAACTTCAGATCGTCGTCCTTAACATTATGCTTACATTCCTGCCTTTAGATTTTGATTTGATTTATGAGTTTAGCCGAACGAAATCGGAATCTCAAGGCCGGTTTGCTGGTAAGGATGATAAATGGGGTTACACTCATGGCTCATCCATTAAGATCACCGGCCGCCATGTCCTTTCGATTTGGCGTATCATTCGCAGTGAGCTGGCTTTGAATCAGTACACATTTGAAAATGTGGTAAATCATGTGCTTCGAACTCGGTGAGTAATTAAGATTCGGTCTCACGCCGGGGATGTGATGTGATGGTACACTTTCTCATTGGCTGACGTACGCTTTCTATCTATCGTAATACCAAGCGTCCCTCATTATTCGTTTTCGACTCTGGCCAAGTGGTGGCAAAAAGGCACTTTTGAACAACGCAGAAGGGTTCTGATGTACTATATCGTCCGAGTGGAGTTTGAAATTAAGTTGGTTGACGAGACTGAAATGATATCACGTAACGCGTCTGTGTTGTTCTTTTTCACGGTTGGACGCTATTGAATCCGTTCAGATTGACAAGAATGGGACTATCGCTAGTTCACATAACTGTATTTGCTATCGTTTTCTGATCCTTTCCCTGACATCAATCAATAAAGATTAGTGAAATCGCTCGCACGCTGGGTGTCGATTTTTTTTCCGCCATTTCTCGAGGGTCTCAGTTTAAAGTCGAATCGGTCTTGTTTCGGATTGCTAAACCAGAAAACTATCTGTTGCCCTCTCCAAGTCGAGCTGAAGTAAATCAAATATCGTTTGCCATAATGGTCCTGATTGGGCTGCTTTGGTTGAATTATTCAAGTTGACTTCCTGGCTGACATTTTAATTATTTCGTTTTCTTTTCTCCCTCAACCACTTGCCCTCTTTTGTATTTGTGTTCGGCTCTCAGGTGGCAAAACAGAATGCCGCTGAATGCATTCCACTAGTCATGGAGCCAAAATCGGCATACTATAAAAGTCCACTTTTGGTCCTTGATTTCCAGTCTCTCTATCCCTCGATCATGATCGCTTACAACTACTGGTGTGCCAAGAAAATAAATCTAAGCCTTCATTTAGTTGCATTTGCTAAACTGATTTCGGCTGTTTCCTGCTTCGATCAGCTATTCTACTTGCCTCGGTCGCGTGAATTATTTTAAGGGAATTAATAAGTTAGGAACCTCAATTATAGATTTACCTCCTGGATTTTTGAAATCCATGAAGGATAGGTTAATTGGTGGGGTTTTAAGTTTTCCCGCTAGGCATCCTTGAGGAAATATCCAAAGATACTGATATGCGCGTTTTCTCCTTTTGTTGGGTTTAGTTTCGCCTAATGGATTGATGTTTGTCAAGCCTTCAGTTCGTAAAAGCTTGTTAAGTAAAATGCTGGGTGAATTTTTGGATACTAGAGTGATGATAAAGCAGAGCATGAAGTTTATCAAAGACGATAGGGTACGTAATATTTATCCCTTGGTGACTAGCTGTAGTGCCCCCTTGAAGAAACCGAGCAATTGATGATCACTGGAAAATTCAACTGCCAGGCTCTGACTAAAATGCTCAACGCAAGACAACTTGGTTTGAAATTTATTGCGAACGTTACGTATGGTTACACCAGTGCTAGTTTCTCTGGAAGAATGCCGTGTGTCGAAGTTGCAGACGCGATCGTCCAAACAGGCCGGGAAACATTGGAAAAGGTGGGCATTTCCTCTTTTTCGAAAACTTAATCAGTACCTACCGCAGAGCTCAGGTAAAGTTTTGTTGTTAATTTTAATTGAACCGATGGCATACACCACATTTCATGTACCGACTCGACCAGGCAATGGACTTAATCCATAGTGTCAAAGAATGGGATGCGAAAGTAGTTTATGGTGATACGGACAGTTTGTTTGTATACCTACCTGGGAGAACCAAGGAAGAAGCCTTTAGGATTGGAAATGAGATGGCTGAAGCTGTCACGAAAAAAAATCCGATTCCGGTCAAGTTGAAGTTTGAGAAAGTTTGTTCATCTCAATTGTAATACCAAAAAAGAAAAAATCACGATTTGATTTCGGTGAACATAACATGACTACACAGGTGTACCTCCCATGCGTTTTGATGGCGAAAAAACGTTACGTCGGTGCGAAGTATGAACAATTGTCCGATCTTACCCCAGTTTTTGATGCGAAAGGAATCGAAGTGGTTAGGCGAGATGGAATTCCAGCATTGCAAAAAATACAAGAAACTTGTTTAAAGTATGCGCAAGGATCTTGATAGATAAAATTATTCTCATTGGAGGTTTGAAAGATCCTTTTCTGAATTGTTGAAAAATGCCACATTCTCTTGAAAAAAAAAAGAAAATTATTTGAGACCCAAGACCTTTCAGACATTAAGGCGTACCTGTATCGTCAGTGGCAAAGGCTTTTACTTGGGAAAGTATCGATTCAAGATTTTACGTTCGCCAAGGAGGTTAAATTAGGAACTTATAGGTGAGGGCTTTGCATGTGGTTCGGCTAGTTTAATAGCATTAATCTAACATGGCTTTGCTGCCATAATTTCCTTTCTCATTTTTATTCAGCGAGAAAGGTCCACCGCCACCAGGTGCTCTAATTGCTGCTCGCAAGATGGCATTAGATCCAAGAACTGAACCGGCTTACGCAGAGAGAGTTCCTTACGTTATCGTCAAGGGTGCACCACAATCTAGACTGAGGGACCGAGCCGTCTCACCGGAAATACTTCTGCAAAACCGGTGGGTATGATAATCCATTCTTCTTGTTCGATGAAACATACAACTCGAAGTTTTTGCTTCTTAATAATTTGGCTTGGAATTGACCCGGAGAGTTTCGGAAAAACTGACACAAATCACTTTTTTGACAATACGGGTGAGATGATGAAGGCTTTTAGCACTTGATGCCGAATATTACATCAACAGGGTCTTCGTACCGTCCCTGGATAGGATTTTCAACCTAGTCGGCGTGAATGTTGCAGCTTGGTATCAATCCATGCCCAAGATGATGCGAGTCACGAAGGCTAATACCCGAAGTGGGTTGATCGAACCCCATTCGATTCAACTCAACCCGAGAGTTTCTGAGACAGGATTATTGGAGCGTAACGATCGAGAGAATCCAAATTCCATCGTTCATCCGTCTAACAAACTGAATCATAAGCTTTTAGTCGACGAACATTTTCGTAGTGATAGGTGTTTGAATTGTGAAGAAGACGGACAACAAGGTAAGCAAACAATGGTGCCACGCAGTGTCAACGTTTTCTTCTTCTTTTAAGTCTTTCTTTTTCTTTCAACACAAAAAAAAATGTTTGCGATCCTTCAACAGGAATTCTTTGTCAAGAATGTGCGAGTAATCCGAATCAAGTGTCCTTGGCACTCTTGACGAAAGCCAGATTGAATGAAAAGAAGAGAAGAGATATTGAATCGATCTGTAGGAGATGTTCCTCGATCTCGACTACGGAGCCCAAGATTGAATGTGATTCCTTGGATTGTGGGATCCTATACGATCGTATGAAATCGAATTGGATGGTTGATGATAGCCGCAGACTGATAGAGGCTGTTGATTTAATCGATCAGGTAAGTTCGCCCCTCTCCTCACCATTTGCTATTTTCTGTCTTGGTTCATCCCCCCCTTACTTCGGGTGTTAATCGGACACCAGTCATTTTGGATTCGTTGATTTATGATCCTCCCTTTTTTGTATCATTCCAATCGATGGTGGACGCGTCTATCTTACGATGAATCTGACCTGAAGGGGCAAAACCTGAGTCTGCAAATGGGCACCGGCCCCTCGTCATTAGAATGGTGAAATGATAGTCTGGGTGATGTCATATGTACTGCAGTCGGGAAATGATATGAACCCCTAGATCATGAGCTGTATTAATTATCGTTAGAACCGGACGAGTTGAACGAGTCCAGTTTGAAGACATGAAGGGTACAACAAAAACGACAAAGGAAGGATAACCCTTCTCGAAGTTTTTCATCTGTTAATTTATTCGTAATAATTCGCGGATTGTGTTTTTCTATAAGCTTGTGCAAAGCCAAAATCTCAACAGTTGGTATTCATATTTGAAGGGCATTAGCCACAAAGTTCCTGTAATTTGCATTGGCAGATTGCTCAGCTTCTTCAATCCTTCCCTTGACTTCCAATGAAACTAAAAATGTGTATTGCTCAGCAACAAAAAAAAAACCGTCGGCTCCAACCGCCTGCCTGCCTTCGCTCCAAAAGACAAAAAGTTAACTTCTCGTTGATTTTATTCCTTGTCTTTATTTATTTATTTCTTGCTTTTTTTTAAGCCAATTCACGATGTGATAGTTTTCAATCGAGAGTGACCCTCTGTAATCATAGTTACCGCCATCGGACTCCTGCTTATCGGCTATGATTCAGCAGCCCGGTAATCAGAACCGGTAAGAGACATGATATGAAAGCAACCATTCGACTGCTGGCATAGATTACGTCAAGAAGATCGAAGGAATCACTCAAAACCGGTGAAGAGTACAAACTGCATGGCTGAGTCTTGACTGTATTGGATGAAGATGGTGCTGTCATGGTTGATCTAGCAGGACTAGAGCCTATCATACGTACGTTGCTGGACAAGGTGAAAGAACACATATACTCTCGAATTGAAGGCAGTATAATACCAACCAAATCGCGTATGAGCCTGGCACTTGTTCACGAGCTTCAGACGACTCACAAAAGTGCCGGCCTCCCGAAATTGCTCCTACTCAAGGATTGCTCCAGATGTGCCCGGGTTATAAAATGCGTTGGTTGAGATTCCTGGTGACATGAGTAAGTTCTTCAGATTGTTTTTAGGCAGCCGTCCGGCTAACTAGAATATGTTAGACAAGGCCCCAAAGCCAATTACTATCGAATCGAGGAGACTGGAATGAATTATCTTCTTACGCGCCATAAGCTACTTTGGTATAGCAACAACTGTCGGTGGGTTCAACCATACTATTGAGGTTCGAGTGTTGGAGAATTGTTGGCTCAAGTAGAATTCAGGAATTCATTCTATTTATACCTTAAGGTTCTAATTTTATCAACACATTCTTTATATGTGGCTTCCTCAAATGAATTGTTCCTCAGTAAACAAACCCCGTGATAATACCGACAATGGATAACAGAGCAAGGATTCATAAGGACATCAAACCCTTGGTGAGCTAGATCAGTTCTGAAGCTAGGGTCTGGTGAATCCGTCAGCTGCCTCAATATCCATGTTAGGGGGTATCAAAGTTAACCAAACCCGCCATTTTTTAATGGCGGGTTTCAACCCAAATCCGCCATTTCAAACCCGCCATTAAAAATCAAAAAAACCCACTTATTTCAGATCAGACGTGTCAAAGTTAACCTGAAATAAGTGGGTTTTTTCAAATAAAGTATTTAAATGCTTCCACCACCTGTCCGCATCATACACCCCTGTCTTCCCACCTCCTTCTACCTCTGACCTCATCGGAAAATGTTTTACCCCCACCCTCATCATAAAATTGATTGACCACTCTCATCACTTGATCACTCTCATCCACTTCATTGCTCTCAAAACTTCATCACTCTCATCACTTAACCGCTCTCATCACTTGATCACTCTCATCCACTTTATCGCTCTCAAAACTTCACCACTCTCATCACTTTATTGCTCTCATCACTTGCGTAGCCCAAACTCTTTCAAATGGCCCCTCAGCAAACCTCCCCCCACAAGTCCAACACACCCAAGAGAACATGGCCAAGGAACTCCAAAACAAACAATCCTCCCCCATCAGCTTCCAAGGGCTCAAGTCAGCTCAAGAGAGCTGATCACATCATCCTGATAAACTGGCTGAAAATTCCCTCCAACTACAATGCCTGCTTTGGATCCGACAACAAAACACGTGTTGGCCGACCTCAATCCTCTAAGGTCAATGGTTATCTCCTGATGGCCAATAAACTCAAGAACAAAACAAAAGGTAGGCTGGATCTGTCATCCAAACAGATGAGGGAGCGGTTCAAAAACTATTGAGCCAAGTACAAAAAGGCCCACTCCATGTCTATCTCCACTGGCTTTGGTATCACCAACTTGGACAAAGCCAAAGGAATCAACTCGGTGGTTGATAAGTTGGACTCCATTTGTCCTTTTTATATTCAAATGGATGAAATCTTTGGAAAGAAGGCCAACATCACCCCCCTAGCTGCTTTCAATGCCCAACAATCCGATTCTGTTGATGCCGAGGACTTGGCTGGGGATGCTCAGCCTACCAACGGGGACCTTGATGAAACCTTGGCCTTGGAGTGGCCCCCATCTGATGACGAGGAGGATATTCAAACACAATCGGCTCCAATCACTTCTACTTTGGTATTGATTGATCAGTCAATCCCGACCTTGGACCCCTCACTTCCTTCTTTTGATTGCTCTCTTCCTGGGGCAGAACAACTGGAGAACTTTCCCAATGAGGAGGATGTTATTCCTGGATCACCGTTGCCATCAACATCTGCTCAAGTAAGGAACTAAATTGTTTTTGATTCTGTCTGGTTGCTCCGGACTGATTTACATTGTAAAAAAACAGGCTCATCCATTTTTGATTGGCCAAAAACTCAAGCCAATGGGGCCTCCCACATTGCCTTCAAATACTAGTGAGGACTTTCAGACTCAAACCTCCTCTTCCAAGGGTAAGCAAAAGGCCTCCAATTCCATCAATGTCAACCCCAAAAGTCATCAAAAGAGGAGAAACACTTCCAGTTTTTCGGGCTTTGAAGAAATCATGGAGAAGCGAGATTTATGTAAGTTGATTGATTCAATATCCTTGCTTTCAAAATCATGCTCATTGCCATTCCCCTCCAAAAAACAGTGAAATCACAAATTGAATCAGATAAACTTCAGTTTGAAAAGCAAAAGTGGGATTGTCAACTGGCCATGGATGGTCAAAAGCAGCAAGCCAAGACTTTGGCTAATCAACAAAAATTGGATGCTGAGTGGAGGTTGAAACAAGCTGAGCTAGAGTTTCAAAAAGAGGAAAAGGAGAAGGATTTGCAGCAAGTGCAACTGGAAAAGGAGAGGGAACAACGGGCAAACAAAAAAAAGGATAAGGTATCAGTAGCTTTGGCTTGCATTGGCAGTGGTAGATCGGTAAAAGAAATACAGCAGATTACTCAAATGCTGAGCTTGTAAAGATATTTGCATGGATGAAAGAAAAACAAATTATTTTTTACTACAACAACCTTTGAGAGCATTCTTAACCCCACCAAAATACAAATCTTTTTTGTTTTTATTGATATTTTTTTATCTAGAGTAAATTTGGCCGTTTTTCATGTCCCTACAAGTGCTCTGAGTTTTTTTATTAATTTGGAGTGACATGGCCATTCTGGTATGGGTTGCTGTGTCCACAGCTGGAAAGGTACAGTGCTTGTACTTGTTAGCCGCCCAAACCATTTTGACTATACCTTTTTGCTTGAAATCAAGCTTGCAACTAAAGCACTTTGGCCCAGTTGTTTGAGCCTGATGTGGGCAAGGAGACAATTGTTCGCTCAAGGCAGTGCCACTGTGGGTTAAATCAAACCAGACCCTGTCACACAATGGTCTTGAACATCATACTTTCCTGCAAAGGGATCACAGTTATACTCAAACCCAAGGTTGCAAATGAAACAATTTGGCCTGACTGACCAAGTGCCAATCCTCTCACATTGACAGCCATTGAAAATTTTGGTTTTTTTTTGGTTTTTTTTTTTTTTTTTGTTTTTTTTTTGTTTTTTTTTGGTTTTTTTATGCTTTTTTTTTGGTTTTTTTTTGGTTTTTTTTTTGGTTTTTTTTTGGTTTTTTTTGGTTTTTTTTTTGGTTTTTTTTTTTTTGGTTTTTTTTTGCTTTTTTTTGGTTTTTTTTTGGGTTTTTTTTGGGGTTTTTTTTTGGGTTTTTTTTGGGGGTTTTTTTTTGGTTTTTTTTTTTTTTTGATTTTTTTTTTTGCTTTTTTTGAAGAGGTCAATGCACCAAGCACGGCCTGGCTCGTTGGGGGGACTTCATCACCCCCCAACCAAGCAAGCAAGCGAGGCGGGAGGGAGGGCCCAGCTTGGTGGGGGGATTTCATCACCCCCCAACCAAGCAAGCGGCAAAGGGGGGGGGCAGCTCGTTGGGGGGACTTCATCACCCCCCAACTGAGCGAGCGAGCGAGGCGGGAGGGAGGGCCCAGCTTGGTGGGGGGATTTCATCACCCCCGACCGAGCAAGCGGGGAAGGGGGGGGCAGCTTGGTGGGGGGATTTCATCACCCCCCGACCAAGCGAGTGGTAAAGGGGGGGCCAACTTGGTGGGCGGACCAAGCAAGCGGCGAAGGGGGGGGGGGCCGGTGGGGCTAGCAGTGGGGGGGCCCGGCTCGGTGGGCGGACCGAGCAAGCGGCAAAGGGGGGGGCCGGTGGGGCTTGCAGTGGGGGGGGGACTTCATCACCCCCGCCCAGCGACCGAGCAAGGGGGGAGCGAGCCACCGGCTCGCGGTGGGGGGGACTGCATCACCCCCCCGCCCGGCAAGCAAGCAAGGGGGAAGGAGCTGGTGGGGCTTGCGGTGGGGGGCACTTCATCACCCCCCCGCCCAGCAAGCAAGCGAGGGGGACATTGAGGGGGGAGGCAGGGGGGGGGGATTTCAAATCCGCTCCCCACCTAGGGAGCAAAAGAGGGGGGAGATCAAGGGGGGAGGGAGGGGGGGATTTCAAATTCCATCCCCACCTAGCAATTGAGCAAGGGGGGAGATAGAGGGGGGGGGAAGGGGGGAGGGATTCCAAATCCGCTCGCCACCTAGCAAGCGAGCAAGGGGGGAGGGACAGGCTTGGTGGGGGGGTTTTCCGATCCCCTCGGGGGGGATTTCAAATTCCATCCCCACCTAGCGATTGAGCAAGGGGGGAGATCAAGGGGGGGGGGGGAAGGGGGGAGGGATTTCAAATCCGCTCCCCACCTAGCAAGCGAGCAAGGGGGGAGGGACAGGCTTGGTGGGGGGGGTTTTCCAATCCCCTCCCCACCTAGGAAACTATTTAGTAACCTGGACCACACCAACACCAACCACCACCCACCACCACCCACCACCACCCACCACCACCCACCACCACCCACCACCACCCACCACCACCCACCTCATCCACCCTAAAAGGTGCTTTGGTTTTTCAACCAAAGCATGCCGGAGATTGAATGCCTTTCATGAATGCGTCCATTAAGGAAACCATGCAAAGTGCTTTCTAATTGATGATGGTATTTGATTGATTGGGCTGTGGCCGCGCCATGCCTGAAACATCAATCCTTTTGGTTCACCACCACCCACCACCACCCACCTCATCCACCCTAAAAGGTGCTTTGGTTTTTCAACCAAAGCATGCCGGAGATTGAATGCCTTGCATCAATGCGTCCATTAAGGAAACCATGCAAAGTGCTTTCTAATCAATGATGGTATTTGATTGATTGGGCTGTGGCCGCGCCATGCCTGAAACATCAATCCTTTTGTTTATTTGCCCCTTGGTTTTCATAATGTCACCATCTCATTCCAATAAAATACCCCCAACATTGGCAATCGATTGCTCAATCAATGAGAGGAGGAATTGGAGGAGGGGAGGGGCTCACCTTGATGGATAGAGAAATGGATCCAGGGGGGGACTAAAGGTTGAATGATCAAAGGATCAGCAACTGGTGAGGGGAAGGAAGAGGAAGAGGTTGGAGGGGGCTTACCAGGATTAGGAGGAGGGGATTCAGTGAGTGAGGTGAGATGAGGTGGTGGTGGTGAGTAAGGTGGTGGTGATGAGTGAGGTGGTTTGGTGAGGAGGAGGCAGGTTTTGACCGGTGAGTGAGTGGGGTGAGGTTGAAGGGGTTTAGTGGTGAGGGGGAGGGGGGTGGCATTTGGTGAGTGGCAGGGTTTGAGGTGGAGGTGTTTTTGGATTCAAGTCCACTAAAAAAAAAATAAAAAAAAAACTCAGCCTATGAATCTTGGGTGAACAACCAAAACCAAAAAAATACGGTGAAGGGAATTTTTACCAATTTCAAAATCAAAAATTACTCATCAAAGCAAGCAAGGGTGAGAGGAAGAATCCGCTCTCTCATAGAAGAAGATGAGGGACCAGATGAGACAGGGATGACTTGAGGCGGATCAGGAATATCATCTTGGAATATTTTGTCCCATTCATCTTTGATGTTGGCCAAAAGGTTGTGAAGGATTACACAAGTGATAATCCAGTTGATGAGGAACCTCATATCTTTGGAACATTGGAGCTGGTTTCGCATCTCCCGTAAGCTGGCCCATCTTCCTTTCAGAATTCCTATGGCATGCTCAATCCAAACTTGTGATTGGGCAAGATGATAGTTAAAATTGGTTTTTCCTTGATCATTGGACAAAACATTCCGGTATGCTGGAACTACATATTTCCCACTAGCATAAGCCGAATCGGCCAGAAGGTATTGATCTTGGTCAAAGTAGATCTCTGGTTGTTGGGCAATCCGCATCCAATTGAAAACATATGAATCATGACAAGAACCTGGAAGGCCAGCATGGAGGGAGATGAACTTCTTGTTGTTATCGCAAACAAGTTTTAGTGCCACGGAGTATCTAAACAAAGAGATGGAACATATTTGGTCAGTGTGTGATCCAAAGTTTTATCATAGTGATTGGAAAAGAAATGAATCAATTTCCTTTTTTTACAATCAAAATAGTGGTTGCCATCAAGGTTGGGTTTTTGACTCAAGGGGATTGTGGTTCCATCAACGAAACCAATGCAACCAGGAAAGCCTTCTGTCTCCATTAATTGAGATATCTCCTTGCGTTCTTCTTTGGTTGGCCATGAAAGGACCAAGCAACGGAAAGATAGGATAGCAATCATGACTCTTTTGGTGTATAAGTCAATGCTTCCGTAACTGACTGAGAATAGATTTTCCAATTGATGGATTGCTGCTCCATTTCCATTTGACCCCAATCTACAAAGAGCAACGGCAAGTTGGATGGCTGGATTGCGTGGAGGATTGCGAGAATTGTTCTGGAAGATGTGGTGGTCTTCAATCATTGCCAAAAGTTTCATGAAAGAAGGCAACAAATTTTGGAACAGTTGCTGGAAGCTTAAGTCAGGGATGAGATGAAGCTTTTGCCTTTCATACATAGGGTTATGGAGAGTGTGTATTCTTGGAACCATGTATCGCTTTGCCAACAGAGAATTCAAAGCTAACCAAGTTGATTCCAAATCGGAGTCTGAATCAGAGTCTGAATGGGAGTCAAACAGTAGCAAAAGTTCAGTCAGCTTTTTTGCGTTTTCAACTTGCTGGCGGGATGTTTGATTGGACATGTTGAGAAAGGTGGTGAGTGATGTGGGGTGATGAGATGATGATGGGATTTGTGTGAAGATGGGTATGTGAAGGTATGTGAAAAACAATAGAGATGTGTGTGATGCAAAGGAGATGGGACCGGTATGGATTTGCTGATGTGGATGGGTGTTTTTGATGTGATGGATGGTGGATGGATGATGATGCATAAATGGCGTGTTTGATGATTGAAATCCGCCATTTTCATGAAACACACCATTTTGAAATACACCAGTTAGGGGGTATGTGTATTTCAGAAACCCGCCATTAAAAATGGCGGGTTTTGTCAAAAAAAATGGCGGGTTTCTAATGGCGGGTTTGCTAACTTTGATAAGCCCTATTGTAACCCGACTGGGCAGCCTCTCCCAAGGTTTCTTTTTTTTAAAAAAAAAAAAACTTAAAATAACCTATCATTTGGTTCTCTCCATTCACCCACCTTGTGTTACCCAAATGTGTTGAATTCAAGGGGCCCGGAAGACAATAAGACGGGAGGTTGATGCTCATGGATTCAAGTAAAGATTTAAGAATAAACAACTGGAGGGCTCTCAGGCTGGGAAAGGGTCCTGAAAGGATCTGGCTCAGAGGATGTTGCAGATTTAACAGATGGAAGCCAGGTGATTGAAATTGCAAAGATCAAGGGAAGAGACCAATATTTAACAACTAGAGAGCCCAGCAGAGGGGTCTAATGGAAAAATTAGATTATGGATAATGAAGAAATAATAATGGTCTTGTTAATACATAGTATGTATACATACACATCTATGACCCATGGGGATAATGATAAGATGCTAAACCTATGGGGTTTATAGCAATATCAAATTTTTCCCAAAAAGAGCGTGACAGGTAGAGGTGGAGGAGAGAACAGATTATGAAAAATAATATATAGTAAGGCCAGGAGCATGGTACAGAAAACATGTCAACATGTCCTTTCTTTTTTTGTATGACTGAAGACTGATTTCAAGCTCTTCATCTGAATTCAGGATAGGATTTCCCACCTTCTATACAATTTTTTACTTTTATATCAATTTCTCACAAAATTTCAAGAGTAAATACACCTCTTCTTTTGATGGAGCAGCATCAGCACAAGTTTATTCTTGTTAGACAGTGATGTGTGCCATCTGAACAGACCTTTTAATGAGTGTTAACTGTTTCACAAGCCGTGACCCAATAGATTGAAGATTAATTCAGATACTTCTTCATGGCTTCAAAACCATACAAGTATTGATATTTGGTTGGGTGGATACTGAATTGATTCAAGAGATCATTAATATAATCCATTCATAAGAAGGCCCAGGATAAATGGACACCTTCAGAATTACTCAACCCAAACCTTATTTTGAAGGAGGTATCATTTTAGAATTTTTTTTTTGCAAAATCACACCTCTTTTGAAGAAGGGTGTGAAAATGGTAATTTCTTCAATAAATTCATACCTCCTAACATTTTTTCCCACTTCTGCAGGGAATGTAAACCTTAAAAAGTTGTGTCAATTCAAAAAATGGTGTGAATATAGACAGGTAAGATTTTCAGCACCCTTTTAAGGATTGAAGGACTTACCAGGGTGGTAAAACATGCCTTTTGAAGATATGTTAGGATGTTGGAACAACATTTTAAGGTAAAAGTCCCTCCTTGGGTTGTAAAAAAATTCCAAAAGTTTTGAACTTTGTAAAAAAAAAAATCTGTATTCATTCCCTGTCCTTTTCTTAAAAATAAAAATGCGTTGACTGTCATTTTTTTTTAGAAAAAAAATGGATTTAGTCATTCTGAAGGCATGAGGCTTGCCTGGTTCTTGTATGAGACTTTTTCGTATAGATACATGGAAATTTTAAATTTAAATTTAAGATTCAAATGGGAAGCATTCATAAACCATGAACTCAAAATGATTTCATGTGTTAAAAAAAATTTCATGTGTTCAAAAAATTTCATTTATCAACATTTTAATTCAAAGACTCACAAAATCATCTGAAATTGAATGCATTGTTTTTCCATGGAAGAACTCAATCATTAAATTTCAAATTCAATCTTGTCTATTATTTTCTTTCACATATGTTTCACTTTTAGAATTTTCACCTAATCAAAAGAGTCAGAATTTTCATTCCCCCCCTTTTTTATTCAGTGAAATCAATCACTCAAAGGTTCTGTGTTGCATCTGATTTGGAACTGGTTTTACTAATTTTTACCAGGAGTTTATTTTATTTGATTAATCAAAGAAGATTCATGAAATGCCAATAGATTCATGAAATCCTTCCAAATTAAGCAAGTCAGTGCTAAATTGATTCTTGTGTGGCCCTCAATAAAGCCATGTTTTTCTGATCAAAAATCAAATAATCAACTCAGAATTCATTGGATGACTTTATCCCTTGGAAATTTTTCCCCACCCCAGAGAAGGTGTGAAAATATCAATTTGATTCAGAAAAATTAGTGGATACTTGATTTCAATTGGAACAATATTTTCAAAATTTACCCTGTGTAAAAAATTGATTCCCTTCCCCCTCTTTGAGCACTTTAAAACTGGATATGGGAACTCTGAAGCCCTGTGCCAGCTATTTTGATAGACTTGAAGAATGAAGGGTTCCATCCAGAGGATCCAAAAAAGCTTTTAATCCAATAAAAATAAAATGAAAATTAAATAATACCATGTATGCTGTTAGATTCTAAACTAACCCAATAGGTTCTGAGAATCCTAAAACCACTATCTTGCAAAGTGGTAGTAGTATCCAATTGTAAAGAAACAGTTTTAGATATGATGTAACAGTACAAAGAAAAAAAGTTAAAATTTCTAAAGATTTCATTGAATTAGAACAGAATCCCTTAATATGATAGGGTTCAATAAAAATAATGGTTAATACATCACACCTACTCACTCCAGGATACCAATTTAAGACTTAAAAAATTTGAAATCAACACCAAGTGCTAGGTGTTGCCAAAAAGTTCTCCTTGTTTTTTTGCCATTCATGTCCAGCTGGCCCACAAGCTGAAAAAACCAGGATAGAGTTGGTTAAAAAATGAATGTGTTTCCCTGTATTAGGCTTCCTGTCTTGGTCTTCATCAAACCAGTTGGTTTGAATCCATCAACCAACCCATCAAGAAGACTTTATTAAATAGTGGATGTGTATTATTGAAATAAGTTTCATAAAATATCCTGTGAAAGTTTTCCTGTATTATACTTCCTTTCTGGGTTTTCTTAAAACCATTCAGGATTCCAGGAAGTTGCTTTGACTCCATCAAAAAACCGCTCATGAAGAAATCCAGTCAACAGTTGAGTGATTTCCACTCACTCCTCTCTAAATCCATTTAATAAATTCAGTATCTCTGATTTTATTTTCTTTATTTTTCACTTCTGTTATTTAAGTAAAATATATTCTGTGAATTAGGTCATTATGAATGAAAAGAACCTCTTTCAAGAATATTCTGAATTATCAGGAAATTAAAAGGAAAAAATTGAGTCAAACTTGAATTCCATAAAAGAGGCCAATTCTAACTTATTCTCCAATTGAAAATCCATTGATTGAATAATTTTAAAAAATCTAAAGAAAAAAAAGTAAGAGAGAGAAAGGAAGCAAAAATACAAACCAATCAAGTTTGGAAAACAGATCAAACAATCAGATGTGATGTTGAGAAAATTGTCAAGCAGAAATTCTTCAATCAAAACAAGACACAATCAGAGGTGAAAAATATGATTGGAATCTCAGATTTTCAAGTTTTGAAAATCATAGGAAATGCTTGGAACAGAAACAATGATTGTTCAATTTCTTCAAGATGTTCTAAATCAAAGATGAACAAAGAGGTGACTGCATGCAAGTTGATGAAACTTGAATAAAACACTCCAAGTTACTTGAAGGAACTTGCTAGCCACATCAAAATTTTGGTCCCATCAGCTCTGAAGCTCCTCAAGAGCCTTTTTGAAATCACCTGAAAGATGCTGATGCATGTCCCTTTCAAGTGGAACAAGACATCCTTCCTAAAAAAAAAAAAAAAGCACAATTTAGTTCTCAATAGTGTCACTGATGCAGGAAGGAACTTGATATTCATCAATGATTCTGGATTCAATTCCCAGTCTCAACCCTTCCATGGTTACTTAATTTGTGTGAATTGTTGGTTTAATTAATTATTATTATTTTGGTTAAATTTCTTCATTGATTTGAATCCTAATTCTTTGCTATCTTTCTTTTTTTTTTTTTTTTTTGATAATTAATAGGCAAGGCTGCCTTAATAGCAAACATTTACAGGGGGAGCATAATCCACCTAATTGGATCCCCTTCTGAATCTGAGATCATCTATTTTGAGTTGCTTGATGGGTATGGTAGGAAAAATGGATGTACATGGGGGGGGGGAGTGAGTCTTCCCACTGATTGGCCAAAATCAGTAGTTTCATTTTTAGACACATTTTCAAGGCAAAATTTTCCACCCCCAAAAAAAAAACAAAAAAAAACATAAATATATTTTAAATTGTATGATAATTTATCTTAGCATGTGTTCTTTAAGTTGGAAATTGATTGATGAGTCAAATAATCCAACTATCATTTTTGGAAAATAATACAAAAAGGTAAAAAATAGTGTAAAATAGATGTTTCATAAAGAGAAAAAATGAAGCCATTATTTTGGAGTTTGTTTTATTTTTATAATATTTAATTTTAGGGAAAAATAAAGATAGCACTGCAAAAAGAAAATATAATGAAATTTAAGTTTTCCATTCATGGGAAAATTAAATTAGATTAATGTGATTTTTTTGTGTGTTTGATGATATTTGATTAAATAATCAAGATGGGTATCTGAGAGCTCATAAAAGTTAAGCAGAAAATATTTCTGATGCTGTTTGAGTTCTGAAGTAAAATTTAATTCAAATGTTTCCCTTTTTGAGAGCTTCAAGAATTTGGTGAAAGCTTTTGGTTTTTTTTGGTTTTGAGGAGGGGCCCATCCCATTGCTTGAAAAGAAATTAAAATTGTCAAATGAAATAAAATACTTTAGTCAATAAATCATTTGGATCTGATGAATGATTTGACACCTAAAAAAATTAAAATTCAAATTCAAATAAAATGAAATATCAAATTTTGAAAATGACTGAGCAAAAAACATGAAAACTTTCTGAGCATAATCTTTTTTTTTTTTCAGGAAGAGATTCATTTATCTTCAAAAATAAAACATAAGAAATTGTTAATCTTTGTCATATTTAAGTTGATTCCAAATTTAATTGAACTCATTCATTTTCAGATTATTTTTCAAAAAAAAAAAATCCTGGTTTTTTCATTTCACACATCAGTGTGAAGACTTTCTGCCCCCCCCTTGTACATTTCCTTTAAAAATGTCAAATTTTCCCCTCCACCTCCAGAACCATTGCCCACCAAAAGTTGTGATCAACAGGAACAATGCACCCATCTTGGTTGTGGCCAAGATTTTGATGGAGTCCTCCAAATCATCAGGGAATCAATCAAAGAAAACCAAGATTAAATTTAATCCATCCTAAGTAATCCCCAATCCTCAAACCCATTAGAATCATCTACAAAATCAATTGAAATTCAAATTTTATTTAACAGGATATTCAAAGTCTCAAGGAACTTTCCACAGCCATCCATGGTGCTATCAAAGAGAATATTATGGGTGAGGTGGCTCAAAAATGTTTCTTGCATTGTCAAAAATCCTATAATTTCAATGCATCTGGAGACATGCAACCAATGACCAGGTCAATCATTTAAGATCTCATTTTCTATCTTAATTGGTGTTTTTTATTGTTTGTTTTTACTCATGTGAATACTCAGCTCTGATAGTAATCTGTGTTGCAAATCAAAAATTCTAAACATATTCTCCTTCCAAAAAACGAAGCACCCATTTTTTTTGTTCATTTTGATGGTCAAGAGTGTTTGTCTTGCAATGGTTTAAAGGTGGACAAATGATTTTACAAGATAGAATGAGTGAAATCAAGATGAGTGAAGTTTTTTTGTTGATTGATTTGATGGTAAAGAGTGTTTGTAGTGCAATGTTTTAAAGGTGGAAAAATGATTGTAAGAGATAGGATGAGTGAAATCAAGATGAGTGAAGTTTATTTTGAACAAATGATCACTTTTAATCAAAGTTGAGGAAAAAAAAACAAGGTAAGACAGAATCAAAAAAAAAAGCCCACTCATGCACAGATAGAACAAGAATTTTTGAATAAGAGGATCAAAAGTATGAAAACCAGGACTTTTTTTTTTTTTTGGTAATGCACAGTACTACCAGATTGAAAGATGTAAGAAATTTGGCTTGAATGATCCAAAACACCCACACCCACCCACACCCACAGACTTGAGGATGGACAGGATCTAATTTGATCTAAGGGATAGTTTTACATTCTGACCTGAATTCTGATTGATCATGTAAACCTAGTTGGATTTAACTCCCTTCAAACCTCTTCCAACCAATCAAGCAGGAACAAAGTCAATTGTTAGTTGGTGTGAGTCAGTGATTCAATGACCAGGGTTTTCTGACTCATACCATTTACTCTCAAGATTTGAGAGTCAGAGGCTAAGGTCTGACTTGTTCTAGTCTTAGGACTCTTGAGGAGTTGTGACCCAATCACTAGAGCTCTAAGATCATGCTTACCATTGAGACTTGTGACCATACAGACTTGATACTCTAAACTCTCACTTTAGACTAAGGTCCCTTCCTGAGTCAATCCACAACTTGATGGGTTCTGATTTGAGTGGAGGGTGATCGATCGACTCATTGGTGACTAAATCGTCAGTTCAGGTTGATCAGACAGTCTTTGAAATTTAATCTGATGCCAGTCTCTATGATCCAGTCCTTGACTCTCTCACTCAATCCCCTTTTGACATCCTCCCCCGGGCTTCTTGCTTGAGATGATTTGATTTGAAACTTTCTGTATGAACTACTTTCTATTCTTTTTATATATATACATACATACATACATACATACATATATATATTCAATCTAAGGTCTCACCCCCTGCAAAAAAAAAATTAAAATAAATAAGGGATCGGAACGAAAGGAGTCAAGATGAGTTCGAGTCAGAGGCAGATCATGAGAAGAATTCATTTAGCTGGGATGATGAGGATCTTCCTCAGTCACTCCAAGCCTGGAGGTGAGTTTGAAGTTCAAGAGCTTGGTTTGAGGTTTATATGTAAGGGATGATGTGAGGGTGTGAAGTAGAAGATGAGCAGGTGTGATGAATGGTGATGGAAGGAAGGTGTGAAGATAAATCTTCATTCGATCGGGCTGAGTTTGGCTTTTTTTTTTTTTTTTTTGGATTCTGATCGATTCGTCGTCGTTTCCCAAGCTCGACCGATTCTCGAGGATGGGATCTATCTAGTCTGGTCTAGTCTAGGGCTTAAGATTCTCTTGAAACATTTTTGATACGAATCGTCTGCTCTCTTCGACATCCCAGCTTGGTTGGGGTTTGTAAGTTTGCGAGGATGATGGTTGAGTACCAACCCACCAGGAGGAGGAGGAATACATTACATTACATATCAGAGATCCATCACATCGCTTCCAACTCGAGCTCGATTATCACTAACCAGTTAGATACTTACTCGCTCAGTCTGGATCCAGATTTATTTAATCGATCCCAGTTCAAGTCGAACTCGAAGGATTCGATCAAGCACCCCCACCTCGAATTACGAACTTGGATAGACAAACGAACTGGTGACTTAACACCTGCTCAGAGCCATCCATCGATCGATTCACAGATACCGACGGAATCGCAAACTCTCTAATCTCTCAAACTAAACCAAACATTCTCTCAAACTACTAAATATTTATTTATTCCCTCAAACTCAACATTGATTGCCTCAAACTCAACATTGATTGCCTCAAACTCAACATTGATTGCCTCAAACTACTAAATATTGATTCCCTCAAACTACTAAATATTGATTCCCTCAAACTACTAAATATTGATTCCCTCAAACTACTAAATATTGATTCCCTCAAACTACTAAATATTGATTCCCTCAAACTACTAAATATTGATTCCCTCAAACTACTAAATATTGATTCCCTCAAACTACTAAATATTGATTCCCTCAAACTACTAAATATTGATTCCCTCAAACTACTAAATATTGATTCCCTCAAACTACTAAATATTGATTCCCTCAAACTACTAAATATTGATTCCCTCAAACTGTCTTCTTCACTCAACCATCTCATTCTCACTTACTCCTGCTTCCTTCGACCTGGCTCAGTCTTCGTCGGATCTAGATCATCCACCCAACCACATCATCATCACCATCGCCATCGAGCCCATCCAACCCTCACTGGGCTTGATCGATCCAACGATGACCATCCTCAATCCTCCTCCCTCCTCACCACATCCTCTGCCCATCCAACTCATCACTTGATCGATCACCACCAACCATCTCCCGACCATCCAGCCGATCTCGACCTCTTCCAAGCATTCCTCCCTCTCTCCTCATCCTCCTCACCCCTCATTCCTCATCCCAACCCTCATCCTCAGCACTCCTGGTCCTCTGCTACCTCAACCTATTACCATCTCCATCCAACCTCATCCATCCCATCATCTCAACCTCCCACCCTTCAACCTCGATCGTCCTCCGATCCACCCAATCCGTCCCTCACCGTCACCATCACTTACGCAGATCCTCGTACCGGTAAGATCGCCGGCATGATGAAAGTCGACGGAATATTCGATCACTACCTCCGAACCTCACATTCTAATCATCATCATCCGTCATTCGATGATTCCAATCCAGCCGATCGGATCATCATCACCGCTTGGGAGGGTGAGACGATCGATTTGAGAAGATCGATCAAACATCTTTGGACCAACGAGACCGAGGATTCGTGCATCTATAAACTCAATCGACCCTACCAATCTTACCATCATACCTCTCGGGATCGCCATCCGAATCGTTTGGATCACTATCGGAGCTTTTCTCTCACCTCTCATCAGAACGATCTGGTCTACTGGAGTAAAACTAAAGCCTTCAAAGGCCTTCAACCCGATCGAATCCTCGAGAGCTTGGAGAATGACGCTCGGTTCATCGATTCCTTACAATCGAAATTCATCCTCATGCGCTGGAAGGGTCAGTCTCTCCTCTCTCTCTCCCTCCTTTACTCCCGTCCTATCCCAACTCTTGATCTTGGATAGAAAAAGTTTGGATCACCTCGAGCTCATCCTCAACCATGATTTTCTTGTCTTGGGCTGTACGTCAACCAGAGACCAACGTTGTGAATCGTGAATCCACTCAATCGGCTCTCTCGATTCAAGGATTTTACTACGTCTGCTTGGAGAGAGATACCGGTTCGGTCGAAGGTGAGTCTAGATTTCATAAAATGATTCTTCATCATTATTACGTCTGTTGTTAAGTGTAGGGACTGTAGAGCAGAGTGAAGCGAGGATGTAGATGTAGATAAAAACCCGTAGGGACTAATGAACCATTCGTTTTTTATTATGACCGATTAGCTTATTACTACGACCCAGCTTCGTTACCCTATCAGAAACTTGAACTGAAACCGATGGGAACGAATGGCGTTGGATTTGGGACGATGAAAGTCTTTTAACCTGATCACTCGATCCCATGAACCCATCCATCCCCCCAACACGTGATGGTTGCTTGCTACTCGACAACTCTTCTGTATCAACTACACCTTTCTGTTATTGTCCTTTTTGTATTTCTTCTGTGATTCCTATCCATCCATCAACCCCTCGCGCATCAAAAACAAACAAACACACACACACACTCTCTCTCTCGATTCCAACTATTCTATGTACTATAGTATTCCCAACTGACACCCCGATGGAGGATGATGCTCGTTCCTCCCGATTCTATTTCATATTTTTCATTTTTCAGATCGCTTTTGATTTCTTTTCCCTCATCTGCATCCCTCAACCCAAGGACGACCTTCCCTCTTCCTATTTCACCCATCCCTAATACCTAACGATCCCCACCATCATCGCCATCACCATTCTTCGACACAGGCGGTGATCGTCCGATTTGACGACCCTTAAAGTTTGATTATCTATCTATCTATCATGATGATAATGATCCATCTCATTAATTCCGTTTTTCACTTCCACCATCGTTCGTCGTCGTCGTCGTCCTCCTCCGCCAGATGCTCAAAGATTACTACTATGACTACGACTTCTTCGACTAGTATCACTACATCCTTGCCGTTCACCCCCACGCTTGTCTATCTCACGCAGCCTATGCCTCTCTCCCTCTCTCTTTGTTTGTCTTCTTCTTTTTTTTTTACCATCCAATCGGCCTCTCTCTGATTCGAGATGATTTAAATCCCTCTGTATACTCAATTCTGTATACGCTACCACCTCCGGGGAGAACGTCCTCATGCCCGGATGGGCCTTGCATGTACTTTTAATCTCGTCGATCTCGGTCTGAAGAAGATCCACAAGACCGAGCGTTGCTCTAGTCCATGTAGATACAGTAGGTTGACAATCAGTCTTGGGATGGATGGAACTCAATCTGCCCTTGTACTTCCAAGGTCTACGCTCAATCTGATACAGATCAAAGAAGCGTTGAGTTACTTCGGTTTGAACGTCGAGAGAGCAGTCCTAATCTGGGCTTTACTTAACGACACAAGTGAAAATAAATTAAAGAACAAAATCAAATCAAAATTAATGAAAAAAAAAACAAAAAAAAAATTGAAAAACCATGCCAGTGCCCAAAAAAAAAAATCCAAGAAAGGGTTGGTACCATCGATGATACTCTTTTTGATTGGTTGATTCTTGAAGGGATGTGAAAAGCCACATATTAGATATATATATAGGTATAAAGGAGACCATATTGTTTGACTCTACAAGTTGATAATGTTACAATTGATTACTGATTGATTGTGTTTGAGAGTTGTCTGATTACGAATGAATGTGGGGTAAGGATCAAAGAGAAGGACTCGGACGGACTGTTCAAGTGGTAAAAAGATTCCTACCGTTCATCCCTAGTCTTCCCTCCTTCGTAAAAAATCCAAAAAAAAAAAAAAAAATCCAAAAAAAAAACCAAAAAAATAAAAAATAAAAAGCTCTTTGATTATTGTTTTGACTTTCTGAGAGCTTGAATCATCAAAAGGAATCAATGAAGAGGGAAAATAAAATGATCCAAAAGTGCAATGGGAGATTTAAAATTTTTTGAATGAATCTTTCAACGTAAAAAGAATACATCCAAAGAAATCCAAAATAAACAAAAAAAACAAAAAAAAAAAAAACTTAAAAAGCTCTTTGGTTGTTTAACTTTCTGAGAGCTTGAATCACAAGGATAAATTAAAAAGGAAAATAAAAGGATACAAAATTCCAATGAGAATTTTTTTGTTTTTTTTTGATTGAAGTCTTGAAGGGGTTCTAATGCTCCCAAGAATTACCAAAGATTTAGTTCAATGGTTCAAATCACCCAGCTACTGGACTGCAGGCTCAGAAGTCACAAAAAAAAAAAAAAAAAAAAAATATGAATTCTTGAAACAACTGTGAAATAAAGGTTTTGTCCATGCGGGAGTGATGGAATGCAGATGTAGAACAACCATGAGAAAAATAAAGCCCTAAATAATAAAGAATAAATAGGGCATTGATTTTCTCACAGGTGGAATCCTTCAAATCACAGATTTTTACATCTGCACACCACCACTCCAGCACAGACAAAGCCTTTATTTCAGGGTTGTTTCAAGAATTCTTTTTTTTTTTTTTTTTTTTTTTAGAATTCTGATGCTACAGTCCAGTAGCAGGGTCTCTTGAACCCTCAAAATAAATCTTTGTTAATTTTTGGAGCATTAGAAACACTTCAAAAATTCAATCAAAAAAAAAAAAAAAAATTAAAAGCAAAAAAGAGCAAATTTCTCATTGGACTTTTTCACCCTATTAGGGCGTATCAGAGTTAGCAAACCTGACATTTTTTTTTTTTGAAAAAACCTGCCATTTTCAATGACTGGTTTCTGAAATACACATACCCCCTAACTGGTGTATTTCAAAATGGCAGGTTTCAAACATCAAACCCACCATTTTCATCCATCCACCATCCATTGCATGCAAAACACCCATCCACACCTCAACCTCAGCAAATCCATACCAATCCCATCTCAATCACATCACACACATCTCATCTCCATTGCTTCACATCTCCATTGCTTCACATCTCCATTGCTTCACATCTCCATCCGTTCACATCTCCATCACCTCCACCTCACCCATTGCCTCCACCTCACCCTCCACCTCCACCTCACCCACCACCTCCACCTCACCCACCATCACCATCTCACCTCACCTCACTCACTGCCTACCCTCCTCCTTTGGTCGGCAACCCTGGTAAGCCCCCTCCACCCTCTTCCTCTTCCTGCCCCTCACCAGTTGCTGATCCTTTGATCAATCAACCTTTAGGTCCCCCCTGACCGCCTTGCTCAATCCCTCAGGTGAGCCCCTTCCCTCCTCCCTCCCCCTTTCTCCCAACTAACACCCCCCCCCCTTGGATTGCCAACACCAATGGCCACCAAATTGCTTCCCAATGCCAACAGCCATGCAAAGCCGCCCCCCCCTTACTCGCTTGGCTGACCGCGGCCAACCTAACCCCCCCCCCCCTTCCCTCCTTCACCCGGCCAACCAAAGCCCCCCCTTGCCTCCTTTGGCCAACTGACAATGGCCCACCCCCCCCTTTCTTGCTTGGCCAACTGCACCCCCCCCCTTCCCTCCTTTGGCCAACCAATGCCTCCCCCTCTCCTCCTTTGCCCAACTGACGCCCCCCCTCCCCTCCTTTTGCCAACCCGCCAGCTGACCAACAACCCGCCCCGCCTCCCTCAATTGGCCAACCCGTGGGCCAACCAATGACACCTCCCCCTCCTTTGGCCGGCCGCCCCCCCCCTCCATTGGCCAACCCGCCCAGCCAACCAAACTGCCCCCCTCCATTGGCTGACCAACCCGCCAACCAACCCGCTGCCCCCCCCCTCCTTAGCCAGGTGACCAACCAACTGACCCCCCCTCCTTGGCCACCCAACTGACTGACCCAGGGCCCCACCCTCCTCTTTGGTTTGCCAACTGACCCCCACCCTGCCTTGCTGATTCCCAAATGTGAGCCCCATGACCCCCTTCTCCTTCTCCTCCTTCTGCTCATTGATTGATAAATGACTCTGACTGACCTTTTTTTTTTTTTTTTTTTTTTTGGGGGGGGGGGCTATCATCATTGACAGACCAGTATTTATTTTTCTACTTTTGTTCATCTTCCACAATGATTGAAACATGGCTGATGATTTTTTTTTTCTGTTGGATTCCCCGCAATGCAACACCCGTTTTGAACCCCATTTCTTTCCATGCCTGCCCTTTTTCTGCATGACCCATTCTTCTCCCGCCATGCTCCCTATGTTGTACAACAAATCAAATCCTGTCTTGATCCTCACCCCAAACAAAGCAGTTTCATGAGAGGGAAAAAGATGGAAAGAGATGTGTTGAAAAACATGAAGAGAGGTGGAAAGCAGAGGGCTCTTTGGTGAAAGAGGGCCCAAATGAGAGAATCAAAAATCTCTTTGGAAGTGGCTAAAGAAGGGTTTTTGGAAAAGATTCTATGGTCTAGAAAAAAACTGTGAACTTTGGATTTGTACCCGGCTCTTGCTTCCAAAAAGAAAAAGAACAAACATAAGCCCACCCCTGAAGAGTTTGAACAGGCCAAAGAGAAGATTGAAAATTTCAATTTCTTCACTGGTGAAAAAGTTGCTGTTCTTGACCAAACCAATCATCAAGACTCTCTTGTGGCCATAATCAAATGTCTAACTTTGAATGAACTCTCTGAGGAAGAGAATAAGGACATCAACTTTGTGACAACTTTCCTTCACCAATTGAAAAAAAATTTTTAACACTGTTGGCCCCTCAAGATCTTGGGGTGGGGAGATGTGGGATATTGGATGGAGAAAATAAATGGACCCTTCTGAATGTTTGGCCAATATTTGAATAAAAAAGCTATTCAAACTTCCACTCAAGAGTATGCTTTCCTCAACCTTAGGTTGGACAAAGTATCTCAAATCCTAGGCCAAATGTTTCAGAACTTAGCCAGACTTTCATTCAATTCCAACCAGGAAATAATAATGGACCACCACATCCCCTCCTTCTCTTCTTTGGAATTTGGATCCTGCTTCACCACTTTTGACTGTTCACCACATATCACTTTCACCTCCAATGGCTTCTACAACTGTCCCCATATTGACAAAGGCAACCTCTCAGACTATTTGTTTTTACTTGTGGTTCCAAAAAAAAAAAATCAAATGGACAAATGATTGACAACAAGGATGAATATCAAGTATCTGATGGGAAATTTGTTTTTACTGACTTAGGTTTTGGGATTGATTTCAAAGAAAAAGGTATTGTAAAAATGTTTTGGGAGGCAAATAAGTACAAAACCTGTACTTTTCCTGCTGTGGACACTTCTGCTCATACAAGGATGGCTATTTCCATGCAAATCAACAAATCAACCAGGAAAACCTGCAGGGACTTAAAAAGTGGGGTAATATACTCTAGAAAAAAAAATGTAAATAAAAATGAAAAAATATTTGTTTATTGGTGGAGTTTCAGATAGTCTCAAACATTGTAGTAATCAAAAAAAAAAAATTATTATTTTTTTATTTTTAAAAATAAGTAAATATATTTACAAGCCAAGAAAAATATTTTATTTTTATTTTTAAAATTTTTAAAGTAAATATATTTACAAGCCCACCAATTGAGTGATTTCCTTGATTTCATCCACATTTCTACTGCTACCAATACATGCCATGGCTATGGATAACCTATCTTTTTTTTCTGTGGCTAGCCTTTCCCTCTCATTTTGGAATCGGAATTCCTCTCAATCCTTCTCCTTTTCCTCTTTTTGAAACTCCAGATAAGCCTGTTTAATTTGCCACTCAGAATCCAACTTTTTTTGATGAGCCAAACTCTCAGCTTTTTGCTTTTGAAAATCCATAGCCAGTTGAAAATCCCACTTCTCCTTTTTAAACTGAAGTTTTTCAGATTCAATTTGCAATTTCACTGTTTTTCAGAGGGGAATAGGAATGAGCTGGATTTTGAAACCAAGGAGAATCCAAAATGCTTACTTGAATCTTGCTTCTCCATGATATCCTCAAAGCCATAAAAGCTTGAAGTATTTTTCATCTTTTGACAGCTATTTGGGTTGATGTTGATGAAAATTGAGGCCTTTCAATTTCCCTTTGCAGAGGAGGTTTGTGTTGGAATGGTGTTGCTCTCATTTGAATGGGATGTGGAAGGCCCCATTGGCTTGAGTTTTTGGCCAATCAGGAACAGATGAGCCTGTTCTTTTTACAATCTAAACTAGTCAGGATTAACCAGAAAGAAGAGAGAAGAACTTGGGTGCTTACTTGAGCAGATGTTGATGGTAGTGGAAATACAAGAATAACATCCTCCTCATTGGCCAAGTTCTCCAGTTCTTCCACCCCAGGAAGAGAGCAATCAAAAGAAGGAAATGAGTGGTCCAAGGTACTGTTTGAATCATCAATCAATGCTGAAGTAGATGCAATGGGAGCTGACTGTGTTGGAATATCCTCCTTGGCATTGGATGGGGGCCACTCCAAGGCAAAGGTCTCATCAGGGTCCTCATTGCTAGTCTGAGAATCCACAGCCAAGTCCTTGGCATCAACTGAATCAGATTGTTGGGCATCAAAAGCAGCAAGAGGGGTGATGTTGGCCTTCTTTCCAAAGATTTCATCCATTTGAATATGAAAAGGACAATGGAGTCCAACTTATCAACCACCAAGTTGATTCCTTTGGCTTTGTTGGAGTTGGTGATACCAAAGCCAGTGGAGATTGACATGGAGTGGGCCTTTTTGTACTTGGCTTGATAATTCTTGAATCAATCCCTCATCTGTTTGGATGACAGATCCAGCCTAACTTTTGTTTTATTCTTGAGTTCATTTGACATCAGGAGATAACCATTGAACTTGGAGGATGGAGGTTGGCCAATGGGTGTTTCATTGTTGGATCCAAAGCAAGAATTTTAGTTGGGCAGAATTTTGAGCCAGTTTACCAGGATGATGTGATCAGATCTCTTGAGATGACTTGAGCCTTGGGAAGCTGATGGGGGAGGATTGTTGGATGTGGAGTTGCTGGGGGATGATTTCTTTTTTCAATTGGATTGTTTAGTGGACTTGCGGGGGGAGGATTGCTGAGGGGCCATTTAAAAAGAGTAAGAGGGATGAAGGGATGAAGCAATAAAGTGATGAAGCAATGAAGTGATGAAGGGATGTGATGAAATCAGGGATGAGGGATGAAGCAATAAAGTGATGAAGGGATGTGATGAAAGTGGGGATGAGGGATGAAGCAATAAAGTGATGAAGGGATGTGATGAAAGCAGGGATGAGGGATGAAGAAATAAAGTGATGAAGCAATGAAGTGATAAAGGAATGTGATGAAATCAGGGATGAAGAAATGAAGCAATGAGAGGATGGATGTGATGAAAGCAATAAAGTTATGAGAGTAATGAAGCAAGGTGGGAGTGATGAAGTGATGATGGGATGAGAGTGATGAATTGATGAGAGCAATGAAAATCATATTTTTTGAATGAGGTTGGAGGTAGAATTTTTCCAATGAGGCCAGAGGTTGAAACCAGGGGTTATGATGTGGAATGACACGTTTGAACTGATGAAAGCCTTTGTATACTTTATTTGAAAAAACCCATTTATTTCCAGGTAAATCTGACACGTCTGATCTGAAATAAGTGGGTTTTCTTGATTTTTAATGGAGGTTTTGAAATGGTGGATTTGGGTTGAAACCCGCCATTAAAAAATGGAGGGTTTGCTTAACTCTGATTTGCCCTATTATTTGCCTTTTTGATTTGTTTTTTTTTGTGAATTGAGCTCTCAGAAAGCTAAAAGAAAAAGAAAATTGCTTTTCAATTTTTTTCCTTTGGATTTTTTTCCATGTATGCTATTACCTTACAAAATTCATTCAAAAAATCAAGAAAAAATCAAACAATTCCCATTTCTCATTGGAATTTTGGATTGATTTTTTGCCGTTTTGATTGATTTTTTTTTTGGTCAGTAAAGCTCTTAGAAATTTGATAAAAATATTCAAGAGCTTTCTTAAATTTGTTTTGGGATTTTTTGGATTTATCCTGGGCCTCCAAAAGTTGAATCCAACATTAAAACACTTCAAATAAGCATATCCATTGCAATGTTTTTTCTTTTACATCTGGCATCAAAATCTCCCCCAATCTTTCTTGAAAGAAATTTATAATGGAATACAAAGATCCAAAAAAAGTTTTTCTGACTGCTTGTCAGATGGTTTACTAATCAAATAATATATATCACCGTGAAAATAATTTGAATAAAAAGGGGTGGTCTCTCTTTAATTATGTGTTTTTTATTTTATTTTTTTCCCTAAAGAAATAAATGATTATTTGAAAGATTTGAAGCTGAAGATATGAAAAGATACCTTGAAACTTTATAAAAATCATTTTTGGGTAATTTTTGAGGCACAATTTGTGTCTCAAAAACCAAACCAAAAAAAGCATAAACATTAAACCCTTTGGGGTTCTGGACTCCTTCTTTTAGCCCTTTGGCACGCATGAATTCAATATGACTCAAACTTTTTTCCTGGGACCTCCACACATCTTGGAGCACTTCAATGATCTTATAAACCACCACCTTTACCTCTTCCAAACAGCCATTTCCCCCACAACCCCCCCACCCTGCTACCATACCACACCTCACCACACCACACCACACCACACCACACCACACCACACCACACCACACCACACCACACCACACCACACCACACCCAACTAGGGCACACAACACCACACCAACCCATACCAAGCAACACCAAACCACACTACTAATCTCCACTAATAACCACACCACACACTCACCACACCACACACCACTCATCAATCATCACCAAACCTCAATAAAACAACCCACCACTGCAAAAATACCAAATCAATCCTCCTCAATTGAAATCTTCCTTCAAAAATTCAATTATTCATATTCTCAACCAAGTTTTTTTGGAAGATTATCAACTTTTCACCTCAAATCTTCAATTCATGAATAAACCTCCATAAAAAAATCCAAAAACTATTTTCAATCTTATAAAAAATCTCTAAATGAATTTTTTCACTCAATTTCTGCTCAATATATTTCTCAACTATGAACTCCTTTCTTCACTTCATTTTTTAAAAATGAAAATTTCTTTTCACAATGGATCAACAAAAAATCCACCCACTTATCAGAATGGTTTCACTAGGCCCATCCTCCATTATCTTATCTAATCAAACCAGTAATTCAAATACTCTTGCTACTTCCTCATCTACTCAAACCCCTGATTCCACCCCTTGGGCCCCTCCTCCTGAGCTATCATATAATCAAAAGAGGGAGCTTCTTGAGGCCATAAAATAATAGGAAGCGTCCCATGGATATTCCATTTCTACCAGATTATCCAATTTCAAGAAGCACAACTACACATATCAATGCAATAAAGCTGGGTAATATAAACCCAGGAAAGTTACCAAGAGGTTTGAAAAATCAAGAGAGACCAATTTTCCTTTCAGATTATCTGGCAATTTTTACAAAATATTGGGTCTCTGGATGGTAAAGGTTATATATTCAGAACTCAACCATTCAGATGAAAATGATCCTTCCACCCATCCCATCCACAGAATATTAAAAGGGAGGCATTGGGAGATTATTGAAAACTTAACCAACGCTGGAGTTTCCCCTTAAAAATTCTAAATTATCTTATACAAAAATCATCATTTCCTGTCCATAAAAATCTAAATAATATTTAAAATAAATGATTGTAAGCTCAAAAATATTCCCTTGATGGTAAAACTCCCATTGAAGCACTCATCCTGGAGCTCCATAAGAATGCTTTATTTGACAAAATTAACAATATGGATCAACAAATCACTTCATAATTCACTTGTCACCCTGGTCGAATTAAACTTCTCAAACTGATCCCTACTCTTCTAATGATGGACTGAACTATAAAAGAAAAACCTTTGGCATGCCGCTTCTGCATATTGTTGGGGTAAATAATTGTAAAATGAAATTGTCAGTTGCTTTCTGTTTTCTATCTCAAGAGAAAAAAGATAACTATGCATGTACCCTGACTCAAATTCAGGAAATTTTAGAAGATAAAGAGCCCATGGTTATTGTTACAGAAAAAGACCAAGAACTAATTAGTTCCATTGAAAATATTTCCCCTTCCTGTCATAATCTTCTGTGTCTCTGGCATATATTCAAGAATATTCAAACCCATTGCAGGAAGCAATTAAAATCTGAAAATGAATGGAAGTTTTTCATGAAACAATGGAATTAGTCTGTCCATTCCAAATCTAAATCAATTTATTTTTAAAACTTCACCAAAATTTATCTTTTCTGGAATCCACAAAAATAAAAATATCTTCCGGAGAACAGGCTCCAAAAGAAAAAAGAATTGTCTCTTATTTGACCAAAAAACACTTTAAAGTTGGAAATACAAGTAACTCAAGAATAGAAGGATTATGCTCTTACATCAAATAATTCATCTATTCATCTATTGGCTCTTTTTATAATTTAGTTCCTAAAATTTAAAATTCAATCACCACCCCAAAACATGAGGGAGCTATTGAAGCCTCTCAGAAAGAACTCAAGCATCTTATTGGTTTGCCTCACTGTGTGGATAATCTCTCTGGAAAAATCAGCCACTTTGCCCTCAAAATCATTCATTCACTTCATCAAGTTCCTGAATCTTTCACCACTTGGATCAACTGTCATTAATTTTCTTACATTGGTATACCATGTATTGAAGAAGTCAAATTAGATATCAGAAAGAGTGAACTCTTCCAACTTGAAGATTTTCATCCTTAATGGAATATCAAAGCCCCCTTCTCAGTCAGTTTGTAATTTTATTTTGGAATCAAGCTCAAATCAATAATTCCCTGATTGATTTTTACTTTTCTTTCTCCAGGCAACTCTGAAACCTGATTCAAATGAAGAATGAGCAAACCTTGATTTTCCATCCAAAACAAGTAATTAGAAACTATAGTTCACTGAACTATTTGAAAAATTCTGCAAGTTTCCACCTGGAGAGCAGCAGTATTATCTGAGTGAAACCAAGAAGCTATACAGTGGGAAATATCAAATGGATCAGATTCAAGCGCCCAATTACACTAAAATATCCAAAGTAAGAGGAAGAAACAAAGGAGCAGCCAACAATTTCAAGAAGATCTCTCAGTCCTCAGGTAAAAGAGATCAATCTTGTTTTGAAAATTTAGAAGAAACAAACAGAAGGGGAAGGCCCAAGACAAAATTCACAGCAAATTCAAAGATCAGTAACCATTTTTTGAAAAAAAAAGAAACACTTCAAGTTTCATGAGTAACATTTTTTATCTATTTATTCAGGTTTCAAGAATGTTTAATTCCAAAAAGCAAAAGGGGAAAATAAGAAAGAAGGAGGAATCACAGGAAGAGGTAAATTTCTATATATAATTATTTTTTCTGCAAATGGGATTTCCTTTTTAATGATTAATTTTAAATTTTTTTAGATAGGATGATTCTCTGAATGAAGAGTATTATTCAGAAAATCAAGGGCTTCCAGATTTGGATGAAGAGAAAGATTCAGAAGATGGAGATTTTCCATATTTGGATGTGATTAAGATGGTGAGATTTTGTTTTCTTTTATTTTCTCTGATCTATTTGATAAAATTTCTTATCAATGTTTTCATTTAACCTATTCTCAGATGTCTGCAACCATTGTGATTAAATGGGTTGCTTCTCCTGAATAACATCCTGTCACAAGAATCAAGAGACAAAAAAAATTAAGTAAAGATGACAATGTTCCTTACCATCCTCCTGGAAGGAATTTATTAGCACAAAAAGCAACAACAATAAGTTTGAAAGTGATTAAATTTAATAATTTATCATTTTTTCAGTTTTTTTTCAGTTTTTTTTTTTTTGATTTTTTTGATTTTTTGATTTTTTTTTGATTTTTTTTTGATTTTTTGATTTTTTTTTTGATTTTTTGTATGGGTTTCCTGTAAATTATCTTATTCTACTTCTTTAATTTTTCCCCAAGTATTGAATGAGCAAGTGAATGGTATATTTGAAACATATTTCATTTTATGAAAAATTCAAAGTTTTTTTTTAGTTCCAATAGAAAGACTTTGTTTTTCCAAAACAGCCATTCCACACATATAAAATGTTCAAGATATCATAGGGGATGGGAACTGTGGATTTAGGAAACATCCACCCTTTTGGGGAGGAAATCAGAAGACTTTATTGAAGTAATCAAAAAATGGTCAAAGAGCTGGATTCAAACCCAATCTTCAAGGAACCAAAATTTCTTCATGAAATCAGGGGTGAAACTTTCCAGGAAGCTGGAAGGAAACTGAACCACCATTCTGGCCCAGCTCCCATAAATATGTGGATGAAATTTCCATGCCTTGGTCTCCTTCAGTCTGAAACATATAAGTGTCCAGTGGTTATGTTTTCTTCTTTAATGACTTGCACTTATCTTCCTCTGAGTTCCCCTCCCACTACAAATTCCAAATCTTCTCCTATTTTCTTCATTAATTTAGAAGATTTACAAAATATATTATCATTCAAGTTCAAGTCTGATCATTGGCCAGCTCCCAGGTTAGATCCACTTTGGAAAAACTTTGTGACCAAGAATTACAAATATTGGAAAATCATTATTCAGAAAAATTCAAAGCTTGGTAATAAGGTTTGTTCGCCTCCAAGAAAATCAACCAGAAAAATTAAAAAAATCACAGTTGAATAAAATTTAATATTTGTATACATTTTTGTTATTTATTTTTGATTTTTTGAATGAAGGTTTTAAGGTGTATGCATACATCCAAAAGATCTGTAAAAAGTATTAAGAAGCTATTTCTCTTCTTTTTTTAAAGTTCTGAAATTTTGAATCCCCCCAAAAAAATATTTTAAAAGGCAAACAAAAGGATCAAAAAATTCAATGAGAAAATTCAATTATTTGATTTTTTTTGGTTTTTTGAAGGAATTTCTTAAGGTAAAAAATTACATCCAAAAATTATGAAATAAATTTTAAAAATCTCTTTCATAGTGGTGTTTAATTTATAAATACTTCAGTCAAAAAAAAAAAACATAATCAAAAACATAAAAAAATGGATCCATAATTCAGGTAAGAAAATTGAATTTTTTTGAATCTTTTTTGTTTTTTGAAGGAATTTTTCAAGAAAAATGATAAATTCAAAAAATCTGAAAAAAATATTAAATTAATCCTTGACTTTTGTTTTGAATTTGTGAAAGCTTAAATAACCAGAAAAAAATGAAATTAAAAGGAAAAGAAAAGGATGAAAATTTCTAATGAGAAATTTGATTTTTTGGTTTTTTGAAGGAATTTTTGAAGGTAAAAGGATAAATACAAAAAATTTAAAGAAAATATTGGAAATATCTTTGGAATTTCTGGTAGCTGAAACAACCCAAAATAAATAATGAAAATAGCCAATATAAGGATCCAAAAACCCATGGAAAGATTGGTTTTGGCAGAAGTTTTCAATTTTTGATACCATTTTTGGACAAGTTCTAATGCTTCCAGAATTACCAAAGATATGCTTTTGGGTTTTCAAACCCCAGCTAAAGGACTGCGGGGTCATAATTCAAAAAAAAAAAAAAGATTCACAATGTGCGCATGAAATAAAGTCTTTGTCTGTATAGCAGCAGAGGCGTGCAATGGCCGGTAGAAGTACTATTCTGTAAAATAAAGGGTTGGGGGCATGAAAAAATCAATGCACTGAATAGAAAGCTATATTTAATGAATTTCAATGGTAAAGCAATTAAAATTTCTTAAGCAAATTTATTTGACATACAAGTAAATCAGAAAATGCTACACATCATTATGAAGTGAAATATTTAGAATTAAATAAACACAGATTTAATGATTTATTGAAATTTTAAAATATTGATTTTGACAAAACAATTTTTATTGAAAGATCAAACAATAATATATTAAATGAAAATGAAAATTCATCAAAACTGGAACCACCTTCTCTATGGAAAAATTTAGAAATACATTCTAAAAGGAAGAATTACATCCTGAAAATACAAGAAAATTACCTTTTGATTTCCCCAAGAAAACTTGAATGAAAAGATCAAATTAATTTTCTATCATTTTTGAAAAGATAGAAACCTAAATAAAACATAGAAAATAATAGAATCCTCTTTGAAAATTGAAAGGGAAAAATACCTATCCCATCTGTGCTTTTTTCAAACTAAGAATCATCAAATAAAAAACCTGAAAAGATAAATTCATTATAAAATAGATTTTAGTTAAATTCTGAACTCATAATACATAGTTTCTGCACCCTGAATTTGTATTTAAAATCCAACTATACCACCAATTTTAATATATCAAGGAAGCCCCTTATTGGTTAAATATAATTTTTATGCTGTATTATTCATGATTTAATAAAAATTCAAAAACTATTAATCAATAATTGGGGAATTGCTGCATTTTCTATCTCAGAAATACATTCAGTTCAAAATTTCCTCAAGAGAGTAAACCTATTGTCAGAGTATTAGTGGGATTCAGGATGATTAGTTACCTTCATCTTCTGGATAGAGCCAGATAGCTTATTTTATAAATAAAAAAGTGATTTTTTCTCTTTTTTTAAAATAAATGTGGTATTTAATGATTATTTTGATAACAGAAAACCTATTCAATATTTAAAAATCTTAAAATCAATAACATAAAATATTTATATTAGAATGAAAATTTCTGAATTGATTTATTTTCATTATCAAATATAGTATCCCAAAGTGAACAGAGCACTATTGATCTATAATGTTGATAGAATAAAGCAAGATAAAATAAATTAAAACTGAGAGAACACAGAGAATTGATAATTTAAAAAATTATTTAGGCAAATTTTGATAAAATCTGATTTCTACCAGGTTAAAAAAAACAATTAAATGGGTAATTATTGATTGGATCATACCAGATAAGGAGATAAAAGTGACCCAATAAATGATTTAAACACCTGGATGAAAAAAAGCAATCCTTTGATAATTATAATCATGATTGAAAGAAGATGGGGACTTTTTCCTGAAGGCATTAATTTATTTTTTGAAGAAACTCAGTCAGTATCATGATTTTGAACCATTAAAATTATTCCAATTCCAAAATTATTCCAGGAGAAACCTTAGCTGAGTCTCAATGAAAATTGATTGCATGATTCAATGTTTTTCAAATTGAAGTGGTGAATAGAATTGAAAAAGAGTTTTGAATCAAAAAATATTAACAGATTCTGGGAGATAAAAAAAAACTTAAAATTTATGGGAAAATTCTTGATTTTATATATTATATGAAGACCTCTTGAGAAAGGTGCTTATTGAATTCAGGGATGGGAGGCAAAATAATAGATAATTTATAAGTTTTTTTTGTTTTGAGATACAATTTATATTAATTTGGTGCCTCTATTTTTATCCCATAATATGACTTCCAGAATCCCACTTATTTGGCCTTAAAAAAACTCCCAGAAGTTACCTCCATGGGAACACACAATAACTGATGAAAATCAGACAGGCAATGTTAAACTTGCAACCTTGCAACCCCTGTTCACTACCTCAAAGGGGTCCTGTGGCGCAATTTGCAACCTAAAATGGATTTCAAATGGCTATTCAGAACCCACCTAAGTCACAAATGGCCATTCGGGACGCAGGTGGGTTCTGAATGGCCATTTGCAACCCATTTTTGGTCGCAAACCGCACCATGCAACCCATTCTGGGTTGTGAATGGCAAAAAAAATAACAATTTGTAGAATATATTTATTTCATATATATATATATATATATATTATCTTTATTTTTAATTTAATTAAGGGAAATGTTAAATTCACAGCTCATTGAGTTGTGTACACAGCTCAATGGGCCGTGTGGCACACTACAAAAATCAAATGAGCCGTGTGGCATGCTCCACGAATCAAATGGGCCGTGTGGCATGCTACATGGCTCAAATGGGCCGTGTGGCAAGCTAAAAAACTCTAATGGGCCATGTGGCATGCTACACGCCCCATTTGAGTTGTGTGGAACGCTACAAAACTAAAATCAAGTTGTGTAGCCTCCACTAAATATTAAATAATGAATAGTGAATAATAAATTATAAATCATAAACTATAAATTATGAATAATTAATAATAAATTATATATAATTAATAATAAATAATAAATAATAAATAACAAATAATAAAGAATAAATAATAAATAATAATAAATAATAAATTATAAATTATATTGAGTAGTTTATAGGCCTGCTACACGTCCCATTTGAGTTTTGTGACACGCTAAACAACTAAAATAAAGTTGTGTAGCCTCCACCAAATAATCAATAATGAATAATAAATTATAAATTATAAATAATAAATAATAAATAATAAATTATATATGATAAATAATAAACAATAAACAATAAATAATGAATAATAAACAATAAATAATACATAATAATAAATAATAAATTATAAATTGTATGGAGTAGTGTATGGGCCCCCATGCATTGAAGGGCCCTACAAAACTCCCACAGGTCGTGTGGTACCCTAAACAACTCCCACAGGTTGTGTGGAGCCTTACAAAACTCTCACAGGCCGTATGGGGCCCTACACAGCTCTCACACAACTGGAGCCGTGAATTTCACATTACCCTTTAATTAATTGATTTTTTTATATTGATTTATTGATTTTTTTCATTTTAATTTATTTATTTATATTAATTTATATTTATTGATATTAATTTATATTTATTTATATTTATTTATATTTATTTATATTTATTTATATTTATTTATATTTATTTATATTTATTTATATTTATTTATATTTATTTATATTTATTTATATTTATTTATATTTATTTATATTTATTTATATTTATTTATATTTATTTATATTTATTTATATTATTTATATTATTTATATTTGTTTATATTTATTTATATTTATTTATATTTATTTATATTTATTTATATTTATTTATATTTATTTATATTTATTTATATTTATTTATATTTATTTATATTTATTTATATTTATTTATATTTATTTATATTTATTTATATTTATTTATATTTATTTATATTTATTTATATTTATTTATATTTATTTATATTTATTTATATTTATTTATATTTATTTATATTTATTTATATTTATTTATATTTATTTATATTTATTTATATTTATTTATATTTATTTATATTTATTTATATTTATTTATATTTATTTATATTTATTTATTTTTATTTATATTTATTTATATCTATTTATATCTATTTATATTTATTTGTATTTATTTATATTTATTTATATTTATTTATATTTATTTATCTTTATTTTTCTGTATCTATATTTATTTATATTTATTTATATTTATTTATATTTATTTATATTTATTTATATTAATTTATATTGATTTATATTTATTTATATTTATTTATATTTATTTATATTTATTTATGTTTATTTATGTTTATTTATGTTTATTTATGTTTATTTATATTTATTTATATTTATTTATATTTATTTATATTTATTTATATTTATTTATATTTATTTATATTTATTTATATTTATTTATATTTATTTATATTTATTTATATTTATTTATATTTATCTACATTTATTAATATTTATTTATATTTATTTATATTTATTTATATTTATTTATATTTATTTATATTTAATTATATTTCTTTATATTTCTTTATATTTCTTTTTATTTATTTATATTTCTTTATATTTCTTTATATTTCTTTATATTTCTTTATATTTAATTATATTTAATTATATTTAATTATATTTAATTATATTTAATTATATTTAATTATATTTAATTATATTTATTTATATTTAATTATATTTATTTATATTTATTTATATTCATTTATATTTATTTATATTTATTTATATTCATTTATATTCATTTATATTTATTTCTATTTATTTCTATTTATTTCTATTTATTAATATTTATTAATATTTATTTATATTTATTTATATTTATTTATATTTATTTATATTTATTTATATTTATTTATATTTATTTATATTTATTTATATTTATTTATATTTATTTATATTTATTTATATTTATTTATATTTATTTATATTTATTTATATTTATTTATATTTATTTATATTTATTTATATTTATTTATATTTATTTATATTTATTTATATTTATTTATATTTATTTATATTTATTTATATTTATTTATATTTATTTATATTTATTTATATTTATTTATATTTATTTATATTTATTTATATTTATTTATATTTATTTATATTTATTTACATTTATTTATATTTATATTTATATTTATATTTATATTTATATTTATATTTATTTATATTTATTTATATTTATTTATATTTATTTATATTTATTTATATTTATTTATATTTATTTATATTTATTTATATTTATTTATATTTATTTATATTTATTTATATTTATTTATATTTATTTATATTTATTTATATTTATTTATATTTATTTATAATTATTTATAATTATTTATAATTATTTATATTTATTTATATTTATTTATATTTATTAATATTTATTTATATTTATTTATATTTATTTATATTTATTTATATTTATTTATATTTATATTTATATTTATATTTATATTTATATTTATATTTATATTTATATTTATATTTATATTTATATTAATATTTATATTTATAATTACATTTATATTTATAATTATAATTATGTTTATATTTATATTTATATTTATATTTATTTATATTTATATTTATATTTATATTTATATTTATATTTATATTTATTTATATTTATATTTATATTTATATTTATTTATATTTATATTTTTTTATATTTCTATTTTTTTGTATTTATATTTTTTTATATCTATATTTATATTTTAATTGATTAATTTATATTTAATTTCTTTTTTATTTTTTTATTCAAATCAAAGAAAGAAATAATAGATAAGAAAAGTTAATATATATATATATATATGTATATAATTACTGTTGGCAACTCAGATGGGTTGCAAATGGTGTTTTGCGCCTGTTTGAGACCACAGGGTTGTGAATTTAACATTGGCCAAATCAGACCCACCATTGATGGCATGGGGAGCTGTACAAACCAGTGAGCCTGGCTTGGTAGGTTCACCTTTCTATATTGCTTTGTGTAACCCTACACATTAATACCCAGCCATAAGGCAGTTTGTGAAGGAACACATGCAATGGGATTTGATTTTGCGGTTTAACACATCAATATTTCATGGTTTGTGCAACAAACCTCCAAAAACTGACCATCTGAACACCAATGGTGTTCAGTTTACAAACTCCAGATAGACTTGGTGTTTCAAAAAAACACACAATCCCCCAGAGTATTTGATTATTAAACACCAATGCTGAGTTTGAAGCCAACAACCCCAAGATACAGGTAAAATCAAACCAAAATGGGCCTTGGGGAAAAAAAATCTTTGTAGTATGTTGGGTATGGTGTTCTACCTTTTGTCGTAAAATGTGAGTCAATTTTTCAAATTCATTGGGTTTTGCATGGATAGAGTCATTCAGGGAAGTTAAAAACCCTTTCCTGGGATCATGGTGTGTTTTTATTGGTAGAATTTCTGATGGGCCCTTCATATTGGTCTTTTTTCAGAACCCTGTATGGGTATTATGATCTAGCAAACCAAGGATTAATGGAAAAAGGAATTAGAGCCTTCTGGATTTTTTTCCCAAAAAACTTGAGCTATAAAATGAAAATTATGAGCAATTTTGCTTTTTTTACTTCCATTTGTATATGGAAAAATGTTATTTTTTTTTAAAAAAAAAAGTTCAAGAAGATAAATAAAATTCTGAAGCAGATAAATGGAATTCAATACATAGAATAAAATTGAATTCTATCTTTTTCCCTTTGATTCACCAATTATAGGCATCAGATTTTTTCTTCAAAATGCCTCTTCAGGCCAGATCCTTCTCAAGAGTGTATTTTTGGATGGGTATAGAGGGAGGAATTGATCTCAACCAATCAATTGTCTTAATTTCAATCAAATAAAAATAAGATTTTTCCAGTTGAAGATGAATGGGGTGATTACACAAGGATTAAGCGCATGGGGAGGTGAGCGGGATGAAGGAATATGAGTCAGCAGGAAAAGAAGAAAGGAATAAAACAGGCATCCTCTATTTTTTGGTAATGAATTGGCCTTTTTTTTTAAATGAGCCACATTTAAAATTCAATTTCATCCTTATTTTTGGAAACCTTCAAGCTTGAAATAATTGTGGAATATTCCTCTTATCCAAGAAAATTTTTTGTGCAGGGTTTTGTTTACCTCAGGTTCTTGGAAACCTTGTGTCTGACCTGAACCAAGCCATGTTCTTCATCATAAACTATGAATCTGGACACACACCCAAACCCAAAATTTAACTCACCCTTGAAATAAAAGCTAGAATAAACCAGGGAATGAAGGATACTGGAAAATCAAAGGAGTATAATTATGGGGCATACCAGACTTAAAATTGTTTTAAACAATTAAATATTTCAGGATCATCATTTTTTTTTTCAAAATTTTCATTTTTTCAGTAAACCCAATTGGTTAATGTTTTATTTTGATGAAGAAATTAGTTTTTGAAAAACCGTTATTTTGAAAATTTTTAAATCTGATATCCCCTGATTAAATAATCAGAATTTGGAGTGAGATATTAAGGAACAGAAATAAAGATAGGCTTTCTGCACTTTGCTTTGGTTTTTCAATTTTTTTACTCATTTTCCTTATCACTTTCTTGATGATATTCTTCTTTTAATCATTCATAAAATATTAGGAATACCTTGGCTTCCTTCCTTGTCTAAGAATCAAAAGATTTGGATGGCCTCTTGAGTCTGGAATGCCTGGTAAGTTGTTTGAAATATTCTAAAAAAGTTTAAAAATAGGGGGGGATTTTTGAGTTTGATAATAGGCTTTCTTTTCATTATTTATTCTTCTTCTTCACCTCACCTCCTTAGGTTTGAATATTTTTACCACATCATGGGTTCCTTGCTGTCAAAAAATCTCCCCACTTACTATAGAGATATATTTTGATGATTGTGAGCCAAAATGGGGGAGGCTGAGTGCAAGGAAGGAATGCAAGATAGCAAGTCTGACTGAAATGTGCAAAAAGATGGTTCAATGGCCCACAGACAGCAAGAGGGATGAGTTTTTCCAATGGAAAGAAACTAAGGCAAAGCCCAATGTGATGACTTGTCTTAGCAAATGCAAGAACATATGAAATTAAATAAATGAGGAAAAAATATTCAGGTGGACAGTGCAGCCCTTATAAGTTAAAACAATGGTGACTAGATACAACATGATGGAAAGTTTTCTACAGCTAGAGAGCCATGATGAAATGAATGACAGGAAAGGAATGGGAAAATGAAATAAACTTTAAAATTTTTTCCAATGTCATAGTGCAGGTGAAAGATAATAGTGTATGAGAGTACATGAACATAATGGGTGAGAAATGGAAAAAATGAAATATGAAGAAAATGCAAATGAATAGATGTAGTCATGCAGGGAGAGGAGCTAGTCCTTTGGCCAAACTATAAAGTTGATGTGGCTATCTATGCATGGGTGAAAGCTAGTTTAGTTGCATGAAAAAGAATGGAAGTCCAAGGTCTAGATATACCCAGGGGTAGAAGACCAAAGGTCAAATGAATGGTTGACTGGATTAGAGTTAACTGTGAAGATTGCAAGTATAGACTAAGTCCCCAAGATTGGAAGGTTTTTTTATGCAAGCCGGAGGTAGTAAGCAGAATTAACCATTGATGTTGTGCTTTATTTGTGCCATGCTTGTGGACTGAGGTAGATTGTTGAAAATAAAGAATAATTAATGTTGCAAACTTCTTCAATATCACTTTGATATCACTCAAGTATCACACATCACTCCTTGACTCAACACTTGCTCTCATCTCTTGTTACTTCTCTTGACCATCTCTAACCCACCTTATCCCCTTTCTTCTTCTTCCTCATTGCTCTCCATTACTTTCCTATCCTTGCTCATCATTTCTTCCTATCCTCACTCCTGTCTTTGCTCATCTTTCAATTTCCTTCCTCCCTCCATCCTTGCTCCAATCAATCCATTTCTATTCTCAATATCTCCATACTCTCTTCCTTCTGTCACACGACCACCCCACGTACTATAGGGAAATTCTTAGATGATCGTGAGCGCAAAGGAATTCCAAGTGCAAGGGCAAGTGCAAATAGCAAGACCCATTTGCAAAGTGAGAACGTGGTTATTGCCACTCAACAAACGGCAAGAGGAAGGGAATGTGTTCCAAAGAAGGAAACCCAACCTGAGTTTGATGTGATAACTAGGTTGTAGCAGAATGCAAGAACGTATGAAATTAACTAACTGAGGAGACAATCATCAGGCAAGGAGATAGCCCTTATAAGGTAATCCAAAGTGACTAGATACAACCTGGTGATGAGCTAACTACAGTTGAAGCGGTGAGGCAATGAATGACATGAACGGAATAGGAAATGAAGCAGTGCTATAGATCCAAGGTCTTAGCATCAGTGCAAGACAATCAAATCTGAGCGTACAATTGCATGAAAAATTGGGATAGGAGCGAGTGACGTTGAAGGTAATGCAAATGAGAGGTAATAGTGTATGCAGGGTAGGGACTAGTACAATTGCAAACTATACAGTAGTGATGGCTTAGTTAGACGTAGATGCAAGCTAACAAACAATGCATGACCAAAGATGGAAGTCCGAGGCTGTTGATTGGCCAGGGAAGGAGATTGGATCTCATAATGGATGGCCGGCCGGTATGGAGTTAACCGCGAAGTTGGCAAGTATATACTGAGTTGGTCGCCAAGATTGGAAGGTCAGCGCAAACCAGAGGAAATAGCGGATTGCACCATTGATGTTGTGCTTTTATTTGTGTCACACTTTTAGACTGAGGTAGATGGTACTGAGGAGAGGACATGTCAAGGTGGTGAAGAAACTAATCCTTAAGTGCAAAGCGTGACAGTTTCCCGGGTATAAAGACGCAAGCTCCTGCAAGCGTTCAGGTAAATTTTCCCATTGATTTCAAGTCGTTAATCATTACTGTATACCCTTATACATTATTTAATTTATTACCCAATAGATTTAAAATTTTTATAAAAATGTTGTCATTGTCATCCCGCCGTTGCGAAAACTGTATTTGCCGCAACAAGCGATGTATTCCTAGTACTGCCGTCCGAGGCCTTTGAGGCAAGTGCGAGCAATGTTGCCTTTGCAAAGTGGCATGCAATTTCCCTATAAATGTTGAGCCGACTGTTGAGGGTCCTTTGGAATCATTGAGGGAGATGCAAAGTTGTAGGTCCACGCCAAGGGTTGATTACAAGATACCATCATTGCCGGAGATCAAATAATTGGGGACTCGAGTTCCTGGTGAGCACTAATCTGGATTGACTAATGATCATAAAATAGTAACTAATTTTGCTTGTTTTGCTAGTGTTGCCCAGTTTCCAAAGATATACTACCAACACACCACCACCACCACCACCTTACTGGGGACCACCGACTGAACTCCCGGGGGCCCAGATGAATGCCGAGGTGCGAGGCAAAGTGTCCAGTGCGGAACCGGTAGAAGTTATAACCAAGGAAGCGAGGGAGGGGGAAGAAAACAAAGCGGAAAGAGAAGCGGGAAATGGAGGAAACGGAAATGGAGAAAACAAAAATGGAGCGGGTGAATTAGAAGAAGGGAATGAAGGATATGGAAGGGATGGAGTGGATGGGACGGAAGGAATGGAGGGCCAAGGCAAAGCGGATCCGGTGCGAGTTGTAGGGCTGGTCGAAACGGATGCGAGGCGCCTGACGGACAATATTGGAGAAGGCACGTTGGGTGGCCAAAGGAAGAGAGCTTATGAAGAGCTCTTGGAGGAAGGCTGATGGAATGCTTGGCCAAAGCAAGCTTGGGTTGCAAGATGCAAGGAGATTTTCAAGAGGCACATCGTAACAGAAGTGCTGGTTCTTCAAAGAATGTCTGCATTGATCAATGATGAAGACCTGGATACTTTTTGATCCATGGTTATGGAATTGACGGCAAATTGGGAAGATGCGGAGAAAGAAATAAAAGAAACTTTGTAATTAAAAATATATATTTTCTTTTTTTTTCATTATTATAAATAGAAATATTATTATAATTTTTTTTTTTTAATAATAAAGAATGAAGTTTTTATTTAGTAGAAATGAAAGGAAAATAAGAAAAAGAATAACACTGTGAGATGGAGGAATTAACTGATGGAATGATGATGAAATAAAATGGGGTTAAATGGGATGGAATATGGAATGGAATGGGATTGGATGAGAGAGAATGCAAGATGAAGTGGGATTGAATAAGATAAAATGTGGAATGGAATGGAATGGGATTGGATGGGATGAAATGTGGAATGGAATGGAATGGGATTGGATGGGATAGAATCATGATTATCAAGGTTTGCAAGGGTAGCTTGCATGGAAGTCTCAAATCAGATTGGGTGAATTGCAAAGGTGATGGGCTGGTTCCCATGAGGTGCAATCTTTGTTGGACTGGAAGCCAGACCATTCAACAAGGTATTGAAGTTTTCCTTTGCGTAACCTGGAATCCAGAATATGGCTTACTTCCCACTCTTGATGATCAAGGACAGTGACCGGTTCAGGAGGGGGATGAGTCTTGCCCGGGTATAGGACTCAAGCTGGCTCTAGGAGAGACACATGAAAGACCGGGTGGATACCTTGCCATTTTGCAGGTAAAGTAAGTTTAAAGGCGTTAGGGGAGATGACTGATTCTAATTTGAAGGGGACAAGCTTTCTTTTGGAGAGTTTGCAAGTTGGGCGAGTGCTGCAAATGTTGCAAGCATTGAGCCATACTTGATCTCCTACTGCAAAGGTTGGAGCCAAAGTGAAAGATTGGTCTGCTTGCTCCTTATAGCGCTGGTTTGCTTCTTTGAGGTTGGTTCAAAGTTGCAATTGAAGGGATTGAATTTGTTCAAGGTAATCGGTAGCAGGCTGAGAAGGTGCTACGTGAAGGGAAGAGAAAGTTGAGTTTCTACCATAAAGAGTTTGGAAGGGCAACTGTTTGGTGGAAGAATGAGTGGAGTTGTTGTAGGCAAATTTGGCTAGTGGGAGCCATTGCGACCAGTCTTCTTGTTGATAGGCAACATAAATTCAAAGATATTGTTTGAGAATCTGATTAACTTGCTTGGTTTGCCCATCCGTTTCCGGGTTGTAAGCCGTTGATAAATTGTGAGTAAGCTTCAAATCAGGGAGGCCATGTTTTGAAAATACATATTCTATGAACAAGTTAGCTAAGTCTTCTGAAGAGGCCGTCACATTACTGCGTAAAAATAAAGCCATCTTTGAGAAGCGATCTACTATTACTAGAATAGCATCATATCCACTAGAAGAAGGTAATTGAGAGATGAAATCCATAGACAGCAAGTGCCAAGGACAAGGCGGAATTGGAAGTGGCTGGAGCAGCCCATATTTCCGGTGTTTCAAGGACTTGTTACGATTGCAATTATAGCACGGGCTAACATAGTCTTTTACTTCTTTGGTCATACCAGGCCAGTAGAAGTCTCATGCAATCAATTGGTAGGTTTTATCCTGCCCATGATGACCAGCATGCGGAGAATCCTGCCGTGACTCAAAGATATCTAACTTAATGCAAGAATTATCTGGTACTACTATATGATTATCATAAACTAAAAAGTCATTATCATCAATACTGTAACTACTATCTAACAAGTTCGCACTTTTGCAAAGTTTGATGCACTTGGGGTTGTCGCTTTGAGCTTGTTGGAGTTTGGAAGCCAAATCTCGTAAGCAAGCAATGATCAAACTGAGTTGGGCAGATTGGGTTGAAAAGAGTGTCCTAACGTTTTCAGGGTTGTTTTTGGCAAGGGTGCTCCCCCCCCCTGGGTAAACGTTGTCCCGACGTGATAAAGCATCAGGAACTACCGCTTGTTTCCCAGGACGGTACGTGATCGTAAAGTGGAACTTGGAGAGGTATTTGGCCCATCGTGCCTGTCTACGTGTGAGGACTTTTGAGCTCATGAAATACTTCAAAGAATTATGATCAGTCAAAACCTCAAAGGATTCCCTAAGGCTCAAAAGGTATGAAGGCCATTTTTTCAAGCAATAAACAATTGCAAGAAGTTCCTTGTCATGAATCTCATAGTTAAGCTCTGCAGCAAGCAACTTGCAAGACTTGAAAGCTACGGGATGAAAAAGAGAAGTGGAGGAAGAAAACTGTGAGATTACTCCTGCAATTGCATAGTTGCTTGCATCTGTTTCAACAATAGTGCGAGCTAGCTTGTTGAAGTGAGCAAGTATCGGAGCAGTGGTGAACACTTTCTTCAGAGCTTTGAACTCCGAAGCAGCTTTTTTGGTAAAAACAAAAGGAGTGTCTTTTTGAAGAAGGTTATTAAGATTCACGGTTTTTTCGGCGTAATGCGCAATAAACCTCCTATAGAAATTATTGAAACCAAGGAAAACTTGAACAGATTTAACCAAAGAAGGTGGGGGCCAGTCCAATATGCGTTTGCTCTTGGCTGGGTCCATCAATAGTCCTTGCTGCAAGGCTACCACACCTAGAAAATGAAGAGAAGAGGAATGGAACTTGCACTTAGAGGCTTTTTCAAACAGGTCATTCTTGCAAAGTCGCTGTAGCACCTCTTGCACATGTGAAATGCAATCTTAGAGGTTCCTCAAGTAGACTAGTATATCATCAAGATATACCACGAGGTATTTACCTACAAGATCGGAGAAAATGTCGTTGAAAAAATGTTGAAAAGTGGAAGGAGCGTTGCAGAGGCCAAAAGGCATGACGGTATGCTCATAAATGCCAAACCGGGTTCTCATTGCAGTTAAATACTCATGACCTTCCTTAATGCAAATTAGGTTATAGGCACCTCGAAGGTCTAACTTTGAGAAATAAGTAGTTCCATGGAAGAGGGTGAGGAGATGTGACATAGGCGGTACTGGATAGGCATTCTTCAGGGTTACCTGGTTCAGTTTCCTGTAGTCAACACAAAGGCAAAGTCCGCCGTCCTTTTTTGGAACAAATAGGACAGGTGAACCAGTGTTCAAATTGCTTGGTCAAAGAAATCCTTTTGCTACATTTTCCGCAATGTAGTCTTGAAGCGCAATTGATTCTTGCGTCGAGAGAGAGTAGACTGGTCCTGGTGCCGGAGGTGGGCCAGTAAGTTTGATCTTGTGATTGTAAGGACGGGATGGAGGCAGTTTATCTGCTTTTGCAGCTGAAAAGAAGTCAGCAAAGTCATGATAAACCAAAGGTAAAGACTCTTGAATGATTTCTAAATCTTCAATCTTGTCATCTTTGAGCACCGGGTTTGAGGTGCTTGCATGGTGCAAGAGGATTAGGGAGCTCAAAATACACCGTTTGGTTGGTGTCTGTTTCTATTTGAAGGAACAGGAAAGAGGTAAGCTGGATAGGTAAGAAATAACTCCTAAATCTGAAGAGGGAATTTGGGAATGAAGGTCAGGATATTGCAAATCTCCTGGCAGAAAAGTTTCATCCAACTCAATGACAGTGTCAGTTAGGCTGTTTAATTCCTGATTGACGGAAAGGTTAGCGTTCTGGGGGTGCGAGGTTTGAAGGTTAATTACTCCTTCTTGCCAATTCACATCCAGATTCCAGTAAACTAGGAAATGATGGCCTAGAATGGTATCATCCATTCCAGGTATAGCCAAGACAAATAAATCCCATTTGAAGCTGGGGAAATTGGAGAATGAGAAGGTCCATTTTGCCTTTTGGGAAACCCAATAAGAAGGTTCAGTTGCACTACTTACTAAATAGATAGGAAATTTATCTATCTTGGAACGTGTAAGATTTTTGGAAGTGGCAAAAGATTCATTGATGAAGGAAACATTAGCGCAGGAATCAAGTAATACTTGATAAGGAGTTTTGTCGGAATGGAATAGGATAAATCTCAAACTTGGAGAATCAGTGACTTGCAAGTGCCAAGATTTACTTGCGGTGATTTAGATAATGTGTAGTTTTCCTTGCAAGTATCAGAAAAACTACAAGCTAATTTTTTGAATGCTTAGCCCCTTCACGCGCTAACCGCTTTGCACAGCTGTCAACATCATGTTTTCCTCCACAATACATACACAGCCCGTTCTTTTCCCTTTGCAGCCGTTCCTCGCTTTGAAGCATCCTGGTTTCTTTGTCCAAGAACTTTGGAGTTTCGGCGACGGCTTTCCCTTTTGAGTTGGAGTTCAAAGTTGGGGTTGGTTTGGATGGTTTTGGGTTCCTTGTGTTTTGCTTTGAGGAGTCGTCCACCCTTGGAGCTGAGGTGGACGGTCCATGGTTGTTTTGCCAAGAGCAATTCTTGTCATGATAGCCATTATCAAGCTCAATCACTCAATCGATTAGCTGCTGAAGCGAGGTTGTCTTATGACCCCCAACTGCAAGCTGTTTGATTAAGCGTGCTGGTAGACCCTTTCAAAAATGGAATAGAAGAGCGGCCTTGTTCCACTGGATGCAAGACTGCAAGGTTTGAAAATGAGAAATATAAACGGAAGATCTACTATTCTCCTTCATAACTAAACTAGTAAGTTTGTATTTGGCATTTCAAACTTCATTGGGATTGCCAAACAGGGTGAACAATTGTTGCTCAAACCTGTCCCAGTTTTTGAGAATACAAGTGGGACTGTTGTTGGACAAAAGTTTGAGGGATGGTTTGAACCACTGCGAGGCTCTACCTCCTAAGAAGGACAAAGCATACATAACTTTATGTCTATTGGAAGGGAAATTGTTGGAGTTGTTTGAAAAGATGATTTTACAAGACTGCAGGTAGGATCTAAGCTTATGAGGGTGTTCTCCCGTAAAGTGATTGGGTTGTTTCATGCCCGGAGTGCAAAAGCTAGGAGTGCTTGGACTAGATTGCTGGGCACCATGAGTGAGGGCCTGGATCAATTTTGAAAGCAGGGTCGGAGCATTGGGCTCGGGAGCAGTAGTGCAAACCCCTTGTCTACCACAAGTCAAGGTTTCATCCAAAGAATGGTTGGAGTCTGCGAATTCCGCGAGAGGGTCCGTCGGAACATCCCGTGGAGAAGCCCAAGGATCATCGAGAGGTTCCACAGATGGAGATTTAGAAGGAGGAACTGGATCTAAGGGTTGTTGGGCCCAAGGAGTGCTGGTTCTCCCTACCCAATGGATCTCATCATTGTAAGGGGCAAGGGAAGCGTTCCCGGTTGAGCAAGTATGTGACATTGAAAAAGAAGAAGTCTACTATAGGTTGGCAGGCTACAATAGATGAGTTGAGTTAGTTAATTTACTGTCACACGACCACCCCACGTACTATAGGGCAATTCTTAGATGATTGTGAGCGCGAAGGAATGCCAAGTGCGAGGGCAAGTGGGAATAGCAAGACCCAGTTGCAAAGTGCGAACGTGGTTATTGCCACTCAACAAACGGCAAGAGGAAGGGAATGTGTTCCAAAGAAGGAAACCCAACCTGAGTTTGATGTGATAACTAGGTTGTAGTAGAATGCAAGAACGTATGAAATTAACTAACTGAGGAAACAATCATCAGGCAAGGAGATAGCCCTTATAAGGTAATCCAAAGTGACTAGATACAACCTGGTGATGAGCTAACTACAGTTAAAGCGGTGAGGCAATGAAAGACAGGAACGGAATAGGAAATGAAGCAGTGGTATAGATCTGAGGTCTTAGCGTCAGTGCGAGAAAATAGAATCTGAGCGTACAATTGCATGACAAATTGGGATAGGAGCGAGTGACGTTGAAGGTAATGCGAATGAAAGGTAATAGTGTATGCAGGGTAGGGACTAGTCCAATTGCAAAATATACAGTAGTGATGGCTTAGTTAGACATAGATGCAAGCTAACAAACAATGCATGACCAAAGATGGAAGTCCGAGGCTGTTGATTGGCCAGGGAAGGAGATTGGATCTCATAATGGATGGCTGACCGGTATGGAGTTAACCGCAAAGTTCGCAAGTATATACTGAGTTGGTTTCCGAGATTGGAAGGTCAGTGCAAACCAGAGGAAATAGCGGATCACACCATTGATGTTGTGATTTTATTTGTGTCACGCTTTTAGACTGAGGTAGATGGTACTGAGGAGAGGACATGTTGAAGTGGTGAAGAAACTAATCCTTAAGTGCAAAGCGTGACACCTTCCATCTCTCCTCAACTTCCTTTCCAACCAACCTCTCATATTAAATACTAAGTTGTATTGTCTCTTCATCTGGTGAGAAGATCACCCTATATCTTTTTCTTTATCTCTAATTCTATCTATCTCAGATTCTATCTTGACTCATTCAACAATCTCCTTTCTCAGTCTTAAGGCCAAATTTCAACAAACTACAACTTACTCTAGTCTCATTCATCAAATTCTAGCTCTCTCTGGTATCGATTGGTGTTGGTTTGTGATTACCAGCAATCAAGCTCCTTTTCTTAAATTTTTACACAATTAACAGTCAAAAACGCGCTTACCAGTCATATATCTTCAAAAACCAACTACAAATATGGACGACATCAACCCAACCATTCTAAAAACTACAATTGAAGCCATTCCCTTACTTACCAATGACAACTTCACTATCTGGAAGACTAGAATGAACGCTCTACTCAATTTGGCCAAACTCAAGGACATTATGTCCTCTGAAAACACTCAACTCAATTCTGAAGACAATAAAATACTTTCATCTATTATAATTTTGAAGCTATCCTCCTCTGTTCACACCTCAATCATTAAAACAACTAATGAAGAGAATGCCAAGCTCATTTGGAATGACATTCTCAAACACTTCTTCTCATCTCAACCAGCAAATCAAGAAAGGGTGTACAGCTCCTTTGAAAATATAATCTTCAAAAAAAATGACATTCAATCTTTTATAATGGAGATAAGATCTGCTATTAATCAAATGCAAGAGATCGGAATTCTTCTGCCTCAAGACGTTCTGGCGTACATGATTTTGCAAAAGTTGCCCAATACTTTCAAGTTTATAAAACAGCAGGTAACTCACTCTCGGAATGCTAATGAAGTTACTCCCAAAGCTGTGTTAGATCATCTTTGCATTCACCTTAACAAACAGAAACTTAATCCCTCCAACAAAGAAGGATCTTCCTCAGGACCTGTTGTTAGTACTCTTTTTACTGATTCTTCCAGGAAATGCAAACCAAGGAAGCACAACACTCTGGCCAATCACCCAGAATATCAATGCTGGATGCTATAACCACATCTCTGTCCTAAAATCAATCCAAGACCTATTGCATATGTTAGCACTCCTTTGTGCTTTTGCTCTGATTCTCTCCTTTTCATCCTTGACTCCAGTTGTTCAGACCATATGACAGCTAATCAATCCCTCTTTGCACATATCAAAGGATCAAAAGAAGGAGGGTTAATCAACACTAGTTGGGGATCGGGAACCTTGGAAATCAAGGGAGAAGGACCTGTTGTTTTACATCACAAGAACGGTAAACTGACCCTAAAAAGGGTGCTGTATGTTCCCAAATTGTCTGTCAATCTTTTATCTCTTTGCCAGCTCATTCTCAATGGTTTCACTGTAGACTTTAATTTAAATTTCATTAAGATCAACATCAATGATCAGCTTGCAATAAAGGGTTATTATTATAACAACATTCCATGCATTCAATTCTCCTCACCGTCTGTCAATTCATTCTTATCAACTTCTGAGTTTCTTCACAAATCATTGGGACACTTCAGTTACCATAGAATAAGACATTAACTTCAACTACCAGTGAAAAATGAAATTGACTGTCATGCTTGCGTCGTTTCTAAAATCACACAAGCCTCCTTCAAAACGCGAACCTCTAGTGCTGACAAGCCGTTCTCCAAGATTCATTTAGATGCCATTGGACCGCTACCATTTTCCAGATGGGGACATTGGTATATTCTCACTATTGTGGATGTTAATACCAAATTCTGCGCTGCAATTCTGATCATCAGCAAGGACACCATCTCAACTACACTTAGAAATTTGGTAGATGTTGAAGCAAAAAGATTTGGATACTACCCAACCATTATTCAATCTGATCAGGGAACCGGATTCAAGAACACGAGTCTAAGTGAATTCTGAAAGAAAAATCTTATTAATCAAACCTTCTCAGATCCTTACACTCCTCAACAGAATGGGCTGGCTGAAAGGTTTAATAGGACTATCCTTGAATCACTGCAAACCATTCTCTTTGACTCTAACCTACCTAAAAACTTGTGGAGCAAAATTCTGTCAGCAGTCACTCTTACACTAAATCAAATTCCCAATCATAAGATCAAGAAGTCTCCTTATGAAATTTTTAAAAACCATTCTCTTCCACTACCTTATTTCAAGCCCATTGGAAATCCAGTATCCTATCTCCTTTTAACAAAGCAATCCAGATCAAAATTATTACCTCCCGGAGGACTAGGCACCTTAATTGGATACACTCCTTCATTACTCTCTTACCAAATACTCACATTCTCCAACACAATTGTCAAGACAAAAAATGTCCAGTTCCTGTCATTTGAACCAAAGAAAAATAAAATTCTCTCCAATTCCAACAATTGGTTTCCCAAAGGGATTGAATTCAAGAAGAATTCTGCCAAATTGCTAGCTTCTGCTGAATTGACTGTGCCAGAAGAATCCCCAAACGAGAACAATCAGTCCTCTATAGGTACCTATGACGGCAAATCTACCATGGAACCCTTGATCCTCCCTACCAAGGCGTCAACTCCAGCAGAATCCTCCATTTCTGTTACTTGATCACTCAGACCTCAAACACTGAAAGTTAAGCCTGATAAATATTCTTATCAATACACTTCTCTAGATCCTTCTCTGTTTGAAGAAGCCAAAATTGCTGAACTTGACAATATAGAAGCTCATGAAGTTTGGGAAGATTGTTTTGAAACTACTAATCACTTCTTGCATACAACTTGGGCCACAAGACTGAAACCAGCCACTCTGTCCTCAAAAGAGAAGGTCAAGGCTTGTCTGTGTGTGCAAGGTTTTAACCAACTTCCTGGAATCAAATATTCCAACACTTTTGCCCCCACAGGTAAATTCCCATCTCTTTTTCTACTTCTAATTATCAGTCTTGACAAGGGACTATCTATCAGAAAATTCAATGTAAAGAGTGCCTTCCTTTTTGCACCTTTGGAAGAAGAAATCTATATTAAATTACCAAAGGAATCAAAACAAACGGCTCCATTTCTTAAGTTGACCAAATTGCTGTACAGACTTAAGCAAGCGCCAGCCAACTGGTATCATACACTTACCTCTTGGCTCAAAGATCTCAGTTATTATCAATCCACTGCTGATGCCTGTGTCTTCATACATAAAGATCACAATTCCTTCATTTTCTTTCATGTTGATGATTTGATAGTAGTTGGAAAAATTGAAGCCTTTGAGAAATATTTTCTTCTTAGATTTCCTGATTCTTCAGCTCACAATCAAGAAACTTTACTGGGTATGGACGTAAAAATAAACAGAATTACAGCCAGTTTAAATCAATGCTCCCTGATTGACAAGGGTCTTTTGTTACTCAATCTTGGAGACTGCAAAGGTGTTGCTACTCCTTTAACACCTAATCGTCATTTAGAACCAGCTACCAATTTAGAACAAGAAGAGTTCAAAAAGCTGAATGTCAATTATAGAACGTTCAAAGGAATCCTCAATTATTTGGCCTGCAGGACTAGACCTGATCTCTCTGCTGCAGTATCCTTACTTTCTTGCTACAATGACAAACCCGGTATTAATCACTGGAGAGAAGTAATTCATTGCTGGAAATATTTAAAGGTAACAAGATCCTATTCACTTTCTCTTTCTCCCACAAAAACCAACAATGAATCAATTGAATTCTACACCAATGCAACATGGGCAGACAATCCAATAACTCAAATATTGCGAAGTGGAAGCTTAGCTTCTTGGTTAAATTGTCTTGTATCCTGGAATAGCAAGAAAAAACGTAACATTAAAATGTCCTCAACTGAATCAGAATTGTAAGCATTATCAGATGGGGTGCAAGAGAATCTTTGGCTATCACATTTGATCTCGGAACTCTGGGGCAAACCACTATCACCCACTGTGTTTCATGTTGATAACAAGGGACTACTTGACAAGCTAAAAGATTTTGGCTCCAAATCCAAAACAAAACATCTGGAAATCAAGATCAAATATCTTCAAACCATGTACTCCAATAATGAAATCAAGGTCAAACTGATCACCACTTCCAAAATACTTGCCGACTCTCTCACCAAAGCGGCACCTCAAAAACTCTGGAGCTGTTGATGTCTAGACTATTCTGAAGTCTGTGTTCTTAAGTTCCCTTCTCATCAGATGACGGGGGGTGTTGAAAATAAAGAATAATTAATGTTGCAACCTTCTTCAATATCACTTTGATATCACTCAAGTATCACACATCACTCCTCAACTCAACACTTGCTCTCATCTCTTGTTACTTCTCTTGACCATCTCTCACCTCACCTTATCCCTTTTCTTCTTCTTCCTCATTGCTCTCCATTACTTTCCTATCCTTTCTCATAATTCCTTCCTATCCTCACTCCTGTCTTTTCTCATCTTTCAATTTCCTTCCTTGCTCCATCCTTGCTCCAATCAATCCATTTCTATTATCAATATCTCCATACTCTCTTCCTTCCATCTCTCCTCAACTTCCTTTCCAACCAACCTCTCATATTAAATACTAAGTCGTTTTGTCTCTTCATCTGGTGAGGAGATCACCCTATATCTTTTTCTTTATATCTAATTCTATCTATCTCAGATTCTATCTTGACTCATTCAACAATCTCCTTTCTTAGTCTTAAGGCCAACTTTAAACCAACTACAACTTACTCTAGTCTCTTTCATAGAATTCTAGCTCTCTCTGGTGTTGATTGGTGTTTGTTTGTGATTACTAGCAATCAAGCTCCTTTTCTTAAATTTTTACATAGATGTTAATGAGGAAATAGATATTCCAAAGTGATGAAGACAATAACCCTTAACATTGGAGTGTGACACTTGCAGAAGTTGGGGGGATTTTCCAAAGATAAAATTTTTGGGGTGGGACATCATGAACATACTGTAGTTAATTCCTTCCTTAAGAATCTAATTATAAGTTGTATTCTTTGTTGTTTATAATAAATATTAAATGAATTCAGAAAAATACCCCCTCATAAAAAAAATTAAAAAAATTGCATTATCCTCAATTACCTGAGGGTTTTAATTCAAATGGCATTGAAGATCAAAGCCTTCTGATTTAGGTCTCCCAGTCATTCCCCCATTTAAATAGGATAATCAGAGAAAGGAACTCCTGTACCAGTAGAAATGGTTCCTGAAAATGTTTTAATGGTGCCTCTCTCCATGTTTGAAAACTGAAGCAGGGCATTTTTCATGGAATTTGAGTAAAATTTTGAAAGGAGTGGATAGGAGAGAATGCAGAAATTTGTGAGTTATTTTATTATTAAAAAATATTTTTTAGAGTTTGGAGAGCCTGGAGTCTATGGAATTTCCCAGTTTCTGAAAAATTCAAATAGATCACCGTAAGAGTTGAAAAATTTGAAATTTACATGAGTTTGTCTGGTTTCAACCTTGGAAGTTTTTAGATTCAAAAGATGGGGAAAGAGAAAAGCCCAAGCCAGGATGAAGTTCTATTTGAATTGAATGATGTTTAATTTCAGTTAATAATTACCTGAGGAAGATAAATCCTTGGTGAAAACAAAAAATTCCCCCAAATTGTGTTGAAAAAATTTGGGGATTCTAGAATTGAGGAATAAATTCAATCTTCTATTCAAAGAGTCCCAGCTATTGTGAGGCTTGCAAGGAAAATATTTAATGCAATGGTTTTTTATATTTTTGGAAATATCACAGGAACAGAATTTCATTTGAGAATCTGGGAATATTTCTATGAGTTATTTTTGGAGCACTGGCTAATGGTCAGTCACAAAGACTTTTGGAATTCAATTTTTATTCCAGAAATTCTTGAGATTTTGAAGGGCCCAGAAGTAAGATTACTGGTTTTCATGGCACCTGAAATAACACAAAACGGAAAAAATCTGATTTTCTTATATTGATAGATCAAATAAAGTAGCGGAATTTTTAATTGGTTGATGCTATCAGTGAATTCATTCAGGCAGAAACAGTGATTTATTTTGGCCAAAGTAATTGATCCTTTCTAAGAAAAAAAAGCTGAATGTGATTTACTGAGCCATTGAATTGAGCTTTATATGTCCAATTTCTGGTCTCCAGATTGGGATATAGAGCCTCCATTGCAGTTCTACCAGCCATTTGTTTTGGAATTGAATTTTGAATTGTCTTGGTGGCAGCCAATTTCCCAGCTTTTGAATTCTGCCTTTGGTGTAGAATCTGAGATGGGTCAATTTTACCCTTGGCAAGATTTCTAAACCCTTCTGGCTCATCTTGATTCAATCTATGGTGGATGGGCTGAGCTGAGGGTTGCTCCAAGTGGGGTGGAGGAGAGGGAGGGATTGTGGGATGAATCAATTGAAGAGATAGACCAAATCCCAGATTTGGAGTTTTTATTGTATTTTGAATTTTATAATTTCATAATGGTAGGAAATTCAATCTTTAGGGTTGCAGACTCCCTGGATCAGATGGTTCTCAGGTTTCCAGAACAGGATACATGGCAGTCCCATCCTAGATAAAAGATTTTCAATTTATATGAATTTTATTTTGTATAGAAATGTCCATGGGAATTTGAAATCTTTTTGACAATTTTATTACCATATTCAAAGGATTGAACTTTGAGGTTGGGAGAGGCTCCAAAAAACCTAGAAATTGTGTCATTTCAGAGAAATCAGAAAGCAATCATTCATTTTTTTTTGAAGGGGGGGGTATCAGCTTGCTACTATTACCAGAACAACCTGTCAAAGTACCAAAAATCAACAAAATGAAAAGATAAATAAAGGAATTTCCAAGGCTTAGCAAAACCCCAGATATCATTGTATATTTGGATTTCCCACCCAACTTTAGGTAGTGTCACTCACTATACCCACCTTTAAATTCCTACTACTTAACACATTAAAATAATATATTAAAAATATCCCAAAAATTGTTGCACCACCATTGCAGCTTTGGGACAATTTGATATTTCAGAAAATTGCCAAGTACAGGTTTCACACCTAAAATTTTGTTGGAATTGATGAATTGTATATATTTTAGAAGTTGTGAGATAAAAGAGCTTTTGTCACAATTCCCACACGCAGCTGCAGAGACTGCTTGCCTTCAAATGTAGCCTGCATGCCTTTGAACTTCACCAGACTTAAAATTCAAATCATAGCCTGCATGAAAATCATTCCTGCACACAGCAAGTCTGATCTGCGCATGTGGGATATGTGATGCACACAAAGTGACAACAGGTACTGCATGTAACTACTAAAACCTATAAGTATCATCCATGAAGATCTAATAAACTGAAAAATGCATATTGGATGGCCCAGAACCATATTAAATCATATAAGAGTTTGGAAAATTAGGCTATAGATTAATTAAAAATAAAATAATAATAATGAAAGGGCGTTATATTTTTCATAACCCCAATCCTTGATGTTGCGCAGTTTCAAATTGCCATGATGTCTGGCAACATCCCCAATCCATGCGGTAATCCTTGATTTCATGCAGTTTGGCAGGGTGATCAAACATAAATATATATAGGAGCCTGGAAAGGCATCTAAAACCTCTGTCAAAGAAAGATGGAAGTTTTTGAAAATTGAAAGGCCTTCAAAATTACACTCAAAGAATTGAAGAAAAAACCCACTTTATGTCTCAAATCTTCCCACATTTTAAAGAATTTCTTTTTTATGATTTTGAGAACTCTGAAGGGAAATAAAGTTTCAAAAAATGAAAGGAAATTCAAATATAATTTCTTTCAATTTTTAGTAATTCATTTTACCACCAGAAAATTGGATTAACATCAAAAATAAGACATTCTTTTCAATTTTTCTTTCCTTATCTTTCCAGAGTATCTTCCAAATTTTGAGCTTGCAGTATTTTGGTGGGAATTGAAAAGGGAACAAGAAAATAATGTGAGGAGTTTATTTAGGTTTTCTTTTCCTGAAAAATTCATAATCAAAAACGCAAAAGTGGAATTTTATTCTCTGTATCAGTGAGTAAATAATCAACAGAAAAAAAAATATGGAAAAGGGAAATTTTGAATTCACCACTGATTGAGCCGTGCACACGGTTCAAAAGGGCCATGTGGAATGCCACAAGTTCCAATCCAAGCCATTTACAACCCTGCACGGCTCAAAGAGTTCCGCAGCCCACCCAGCCTTGTCTGCCAGCGTATTGGATTCCACACAACTACATTCAAGCCGTGTGGAGTTGTAAACGGCTCAAATGTAGTCGTGTGGCATCCCACACGCCACTGGACTGCGGTGAGCCAAAAAAAAAAGGAATGAAAGGGCACTAAAACAACCCATGAATCAAATAAACCTTCCAAAAAAGAGGAATCAACCAAAAAATCAAAGAAATCAAAAAATGTTGATTTTTTGGTTAAAAAAAAAAAAACTGGGACTATCCAATGGACTAGCCCTAAAGTAAAAAGACCCAAAAAAACACAAGTAACTGGACTAGCCCTAAACTAAAAACACCAAAAAAAAGAAAAGTAACTTGACAAGCTCTAAAGTAAAAACACCCAAAAAAAGACAAGTAACATGACAAGCCCTAAAGTAAAAATAACAAAAAAAAAACAAGTAACTTGAAAAGCCCTAAAGTAAGTTCAACTCGACTAGCCCTAAAGGAAAAGGGCCCAAAAATTAAAGAAGTCTTTTGACCAGCCCTAAAGTAAGAGTGCCACAAAAATACCAGTACTTTGACAAGGCAAAAAATACAAGAAGTCATTTGACCAGCCCTAAAGTAAAAGTTAAAAAAAATACAAGTCTTTTTACCAGCCCTAAAGTAAAAACACCAAAAAAAAAAAGTTGAACTTGTGTTAAGCTTATCCCATCCAAAGCTTAACATAAGTTAAGCTTGTGATGGCATCAGCCCAAAACAATTTGAACTGACTTGCCATTAAACTCTCATTCAAAACACTCAATATAATGATGTTAACTCAAAACACTCAACATAATGATGTTCAAAATGTGATAACCCTTTATATTAATAAAAATTTTTAGCTGCATCAGAATTACAATCTATATGAAACCCAATGATGAAATGAAGTCAAAGTCTATAATCTCCATAATCTAGAATACATTTGCAGTTGATCTTTGAGATGATCAACCCAACCAGAGGCTTTTACAGAAATCAAGGAACGCCATTTAACTACATTGGGTGGGATTGGAATCATTTCTCCCTCAAGTAATAATAAAAACCAAAGTTTATTGTTTACAAAGGAAATGAAAATTGGATCTGATTGATTGATAGAACCATTTTTCATTGGAGTATAAGTATCACATGACACAAATGAAATGAAACATATGGGTCTGGAATATGTGTCTGCTATGATTTGACCCATATATAATTTAGCCAGCTATTTTGAGGAGGGAATCTTTTCATTGATGTCTTCAACATCAAGTTTTTGTTTAATATTTTCAGCCTCCTTTGCACCAGCAATCATCTTGATGTAGCATGCTTTATGTTTCTCTAATTTTTCAATCATTTCCTTCCTAACTTTAAACCAACCATGTTCTTCATAACCAAGAGATTTAGAAATGAATCTAAATGTGCAATTCCCATCTCCAATTGGATCCCAAACCCCATCCAAGAACTTATGAAATTTCTTGGGTATTTGATTGAGGTATTTCAATTTTGGTTCCTATCATGAAAACTAACTTGGTATTAATTTCTTTAATCAGATCAATTAAATGAATACTCACCAAAGATGAGCTTCTGGTTGACCTTTGCTGCATGTTCTCTTCCTCTGAAGAGGATTCTGATTCCAAATTAAGTGATCCCAATTCACTTTCAGTCTCTTCCTATGAACTATGAAATTCAGATTCAGATTCTGCCAAATTTGAAAAACAATTCATCATTAGTTATTAACTAAGTTCATTAAAACAAAAAGATGAACATATCCCAAAAGAAAAGACTTACAATCTTTTGTATTTTCTTATTTGGAGCCCTTCTAGTCCTTTTTTCCCCCTTGAGTCTTTTTTCAACATGCTCAAACCAAGATGGTTCTTACTGTGTATCTGTCAATTTTGGCTTTCCCCTAGTTGATTGTAAGACTTTAGGTTCAAGTCTTGGCTTCAATCAATATTTTGTAATGTTCTGAATGATATACTTCAATAGGCCGCTTTGCTCATGATTGGGAGATTCCAAGATCATTGCATTCACTTTTTCATGTAACTGAGGAATTTTTAGCATTTAATCAACATTGTACTTGAAAAATTCAAAACGATCAACCATTAGTGAATCAGGAATCATTAATGAAAAAGAATTAATCAAAAAGCATTAATCACATAGTGATTTGAACAATCCAACTTAAGCCAACTTAAAGAACTAGAACTGCAAGGGTCATAGTACAACCTCCACTGAGGATGAAAATCTTTGGGTACCACAGATCCTCTGAATGCTAGAAAGTCACCTATTTGGTGGGAAAAGGGCAAACCCATAGTCTTGGAATATGACTTGATGCACACTTTGGCATCATGATCACATTTGAATTTCTCAAATTGTTCCCTAATAAGATGAATTACCTCTGAAGAAAATTTGTAACCCAATGGTAACAGTTCAGGTGTAAGAACTGTCCTTAACTTAATTCAAGAGTTATAAGGTGACGCATGAACTAACTTAATTTGCTTTGAAAATGTTCCTTTAAGGCTTTTCCAAACATCCAACAGGTTTCCCAAAGAGTTTTCAAGGAATCATTTGAGAGTTGGATGGGCCCCTTCAACCCAAGATGTTTTTTTTTTCCAAAATCAGGGTTTATACAATTAAATGCTGTTACAAATGTCTCTTTGATAGAGAAAATGTTATTTTACATATACTTGAGTACATCCCCATAGTATTTCAAGAAAAACTATACAAGTCAAAAGGTCAGAACCCAAAACTAGGAAGAATAAGAAGCAGTGATTTTGACCTACTCTGAGTTGCACATCATTGACCTCCGCCTCCTCCTTGGTCTTTGAGGCCCCGTACATTGCCCACAGAGTCATAAAGCTTCTCCATCCTTCAATGACATTAAAAACGCAAGCTTTACAGTTTGCTTGTATGTTTTTAGACAAGTGCCAAGTGCAAAATTGTCTTGATGACCAAGGGAAACTAGATTCAATAGCACAAATCAGAGCTTTTTCACAGCCTGTCAAAAAGACTTTTGGAAGTCTCTCAGGATCATAAGCCAACTCCTTTAATGCATTTAAAGACCAACGGTAGAACTTAAAAATTTCTTTTGTTATAAAAACAAGTGCTTTTGTGAAATTTTTCCAATTGGCTGGCATTCCTACAACATGAAATAGCGGGGTTTTGTGCTTATTTGTCTTATAAGTACAATCCCACCTGACAATATGATGGAATGTTTTTGAAACCTTTACTGCCTCAGGATGTGCTAAGTACAGGGTCTCCAAGTGACCCTCTCCACTGAACTTTGATGGGTGAATTCAACTTGTTTCTTCAAGCTGTTCATAGAGTACCTCCATAACACTTTTCCCCTTCAGTTCTGCAAGCGTTACCTTTGGCTTGGTGTTATAGATTGTTTGGTCATCAACATAATTTCTGCCATCAATCTTGCTCAATTTTCTATTCAGTTGTCACATATTGAGCCCATCATTCATGCTTTGTATTAGATTGTCTAAGGCCTACTCCAAGATTCTCCTCAGTTGAGGATGCAAAGAGGGATGTTCAGATGGTTGATGGTTATGTTGGGTTTATTTGTAGGAGATTTGCAACAAGGGGTCTGCCTTTGCGCAACTTGCATGGATTCAGAACTTGCACCCAACCTTCCTTGTGTGAGTTTGTCTATACTGTTTGTTAAGAAGTTGTCCTTAATAGGAACCGTGGAAATCACAGGCCAAATCCACATATTTATCTTTTTTGAGTTAAAAAACTGTCAGAGTGTAACCATGCTTCATAGCCCATTTTTGACAATAGTTTTGGGCCTCTTCCCTAGTAGGAAAAGTTCTCTGTACTTGAGGCTTCCAATGTTTCATTAGCCAAATCCTTTTTTTTATGTTTACAAAGCTTTTTTGATGGCACTATCAATGTAGAACTTCCACGCAGCCATTTCAGAAGAAGGAGGGCTTGCCACTGTTCCCATGCAAAAAAAAATGCAATGGTATAATTCAGTATTCAATCCAACTTTCAATTGAACAAATAAAGTTTGCTCACTTTTGAGTTGAGAAGGAATTTTTTGCAGGTTTTTATATGATTTCCAATTTCAATTTACTTTAACTTTGGTTTCACTTTGAAGTCACTTTGGAATCACTAGGTGTGGAAAAACAGTCCTATAAAGTATGATTTGATCCCAAATTCGGGTTGAGGGAACCCAAGTTTGGTCTGGGGTGTGCCCAAAATTCTGGAATGACTTCCAGGGGGTTGCGTACCCCAAAAACCGGTTGTTTTGAGCTTTGTAAAGGGGTACACGGCTCAAAATTGCCGTTTTTGGGGGGTAAACGGCTCCTATACAATCCCCCAAGGGTTGCGCGTGTTTGGAAAAGCCCTTTGCAGTTGTCTATGGGCACCCAAGGCTCATTTGAGCCATGTAGGGCCCTTCACAACTCCCACATGACTGGAGTCTTGAATTTAACATCACCCAGTATAATAAAATAAGATTATAAATAAAATACATTTTTTACAAATTTTCCTTTATTTCTCTTTTGGCTTCCTCCCAATTTTTGGTCAATTCCTCTATCATTGACCTAAATTCATCCAAATAATTGTTATTTATCAAAGAAGAAATCCTCCGCAACACTAGTTGCCTTTCAAAGATTTCTTTGCACCTTGCAGTCCAAGCCATCTTTGGCTGGGAATCCCATCCACCTTCCTCCAAGAGCTCATCATAGGCTCTCTTCCTTTGGCCTCTTGATGAACCTTCTCAAAATTTGCCAGTTAATTTCCTTGCATCAGTTTTGAGGGGAACTTCAACTCGCACTTGGTTCCCTCTAACTTGGCCTTCCATTCCACTCCCTTCCATTCCACCCCGTTCCTCTACCTCTCATTCCATTCCATCTCTTCCCGCTGTCCCTTTTCCTTCTTCTTCATTCCCTTCCCTCCTTTCCCTATCAAGATCTCCTTCAGCCATTCTCCCTTCCTCCCTTGCTTCTTCAACTACCACCAATTAATCAACTTTCACTTTGCCTTAAACCTTGGGATTCATCCGGTTCACCTTGAATTTGGACAACAGTCCAATATACAGTTGTGGAGGCAGAGGCGTATTAGTAGTGTACCTTTGGAATTGTGGCAGTACTATCAAGAACAAAAATTATATCAGTTCCATTTCTTTTTATTTTATTTATTGTTAGTTCCTAAGTCTTAGAATTAAAAGTGTTTTGGACGCCTAAGAATTTGATCTCTGGCACTGGCGGTATATAGTAGCTCACTTGCAGTGCAGACCTTTGGCTTTGCACTTCTCTCCAAGAAACTATGGGGGTATCCACTATTGGTTTGCTGTTTATAGGGAAAGTACAAGTAACCTTGCGCAGAAAAAATTGCTTGCATTTGCCTTGGAGAACTCTTGCGGCAGTACTAGGAACACATTGTTCATTTTGACAAATACAGTTTTCACAACAACAGGATGACAATGAAGACATATTTAATTATAAATTTATTTGAAAGGTGAAGAAGTAGGATAACAACTAGGGGTATAAAGTACTGACAACAAAATTTGGAATCAATAGGAAAATCATCTGAAAGCTTGCAGGAGCTTGCGTCTTTATACCCGGGCAACTGTCACACTTCAAGCTTAAGGATTATTGTCTCTCTCACTTTGACTTATCCTTTGCTCAGTACCATCTACCTCAGACCATACACGTGACACAAATAGAAGCACAACATCAATGGTGCCTTCCGCTTATCAACTCTGGCTTGCATAACAACCTTCCATTCTTGGCAACTGACTCAGCACCTACTTGCAAAGCCTTGCAGTTAACTCTACTCCAGTCAACCATCCATTTGAGCTCCGCTGTTTCACCCTGGGTATCAATAGCCCTTAGGTTCTCATTCATGGTCATGCACTCTCACTAGCTCACACCTATGCTAGTTAGCCACACAAACTGTATAGTTTGTAAGTGGACTAGTCCCTTACCCTGCATAAGATACATCCTCATATTTGCATTTTCTCTCATTTCACTCCTTCCTATCTCATCCTTTAGGCCCTTGTATGCTCAGATTCTATTGCCTTGAATTTACCCTATGACCTCAGAAACATCTATACTGTTATTTAATTTCTGGATCCGTTTCATGTCATTCATTGCCTCTTATCTGTAGTTGGCTGTCCATCAGGTTGTATCTAGTCACTTTGGATTACCTTATAAAGTCTATGCCTCTTTCATGAAGATTGTCTCCTCAGTTTGTTAGTTTCATATGTTCTTGAATTTCGCTAAATTCAGTCATCACATTGGGCTTGGCTTTATTTTCCATTCCATCAGAACAATTCATCCCTCTCACTGTGTTTTGAGTTACCCAACCATAAGTTTGCACTTTGCAGTTAGCTTTTCTACCTTGCACTTGCCCTTGCACTCAGTCTCTTCCTTTGCGCTCACAATAATCTAAGATTTGCCTGTAGTACATGGGGTGGTTGTGTGAGACCAACCAGTGAATCAGCCAAGGCCAGCCAGTCAACCAGCCAGCAGTCAGCCTTTCAACTAGCCAGCCAGACCACCAGAAAGCCATTCATCCAGCAATAAATTCAGCCAGCCTGCCAGCCTTCCAGCCAATTAGACAGCCGGCCAGTCAGCCAACTAGCCATCCAGTCAGTTAGCAAGCAATCCACCCATCCAGTCAGCCAGTCAGATAGCCAGCCAGACCTCCAGCCAGCAAGCCAGACTCCCATATAGTCAGCCAGTCAGACTGCCAGAAAGATCAGCCGGACTGCCAGACAGTCAGAAATTCAGTGTTCCAGCAATCCAGACCGCCATTGACCTCAGCCAGCCTACCAGTCAGCAAGTCAAACTCGGAACACCACAAGACACAATTGAGATGGACAGAAAGACAAGAGAAAACCCAAATCAGACACCAGGACCAGCCAGAAAGACCCAGGCCACCAACAAAGTTCAATGGGAAGACCACACCAGACCAAGAAGATCAAGAAACAGAAAGAGAATACAAAGAACCTCCTCCAGATCTTAAGACTAGTCAAACTCAGATATCCCCCAAAAGACTAAGAACAAGGTGGAAACAAGGATTGAGAGGAAGATCATGCCAAACAAAGAAAAACCTCAGGACCCCCACCAGACCAGAACACCGGTGGACAAAAGTAATGACAGAAAGACCCAGACAGACAGAAGGACCCAGACAAGCAGTCAAGCCAACAGAAAGATCCAAGGAAATACCAAGATTGACCAAGAATGCAATTAAATTCTTCCAGAACTTTTGGTAGGATTTCCCTGTATAATAATCTCTGCCTTGATATGAAGCCCTGTTCCTCATAATAACACCAGAATTCTCTCCTCATTCCTCTGTGCCCATTTGATTCCTCATTTATATGTAGACTCAACCAAACGCAGAATTTTTGGTTTTAGAAAGAGTAATCAAAACAGAAATTGAGGATCAGGAGCCAATTATTTCATAAAAAGCAAGCCATATTTTTCCAAAGAAAATCTATTTTAATCAGATATATGGTATTTTATTTCCCAGGGTGACCAGAAAATGGGGAATTGTTTCTTTTCAAATTATCTCTAATTTTAGCTGTTCATCCTCCTTAGGACTGCCAATCCTTTTCTGAAAGATTAGAAGGCCAGCATCAGGGTCAATGATCTAACTCTTTATTTTATTCCTATGTAACTTCTGAAGGATGCTTTGGTTTATTTTTGAATTTCTGGGATTGAATTAATTTTTCCATGTGTCTTTCAACCTTTTTAATTCATAAGAAAAATATGCTGCAATTTTCAAATTTATTCTTTTTCAATAGTTTTTTGACATTTTCTGGGTTCTTTACCGCATGGGCCATCAACTACTTGGGTTAAAAGTTGACCTGATGTGACAGCACATAAGGGATAATGGAGTTCTTACTAGGTATGTATATAATAACAAAGTCAAATTTGGATATAAATTCAGCCTGCAGGGCCTGAAAATGATTTAAGACTTTGGAAGTCAGGCAATATTTTAAGGATAGGTGACCAGTGAGAACTTCAAATGGTTCAAACAGACTGGGGAGCTAACCTCTCCAAATTTTGATAGCCCATAAAATGGCTAGGAGTTCATTATAATGATCTTTGTAATTCAGTTCAGCACTAACTAAATTACTTCTATGATAAGCAATAGGGATTTTGGATTCATAAAGAGAAAATTTTCTGAAAAAAGCCCCAAGGACACAGTTTCTGGAATTGGTTTCCATAATTATTTTTGATTGGTGATCAAATGTTTTAAGGATAGGATCCTTTGTAAAGGCCTTTTTAAGGTCATTGAACTTCTGTAAATCCCAAGGAGAGAGGGGAAATACTAAAGAATTACAAGTAATAGCACTGAGGAGTTGGAAATTCTTGGAATGGTTGATGATAAAACTGCAATAGAAATAAGAAAAACCCAAAAGGTTTCTGCAGAGAATTTTTTTTCATTGGTGCAGGCCAATCAAAAATCCTCTGAACTTTGGAGTTCTCCCTTTCAACAACTCTTTTGGAGATCACATAGTCAATATAATCCACCAAGGTAGCATGGAATTTGAATGTAGATACTTTTTTGACAAAGATTTATTTTCCAAATTAATTTCAACACCTCACATGCATGGGATGTATGTTTCTACAAATCTTAGGAAAAAATAAGTATTTCATCAAGGAAAACCACAACACAGATAGTGAGAAGGCCAAAAAGATTCAATTAATCAGAAAATGGAAAGATGCAGAAGCATTGGTCAGCCCAAAAGGCATAACCAAATATTCAGAACTAACAAATTGGGTGCTGAATGCTGAAATATGTTCATCCAATTCCTTTATTCAGCAAGATTATAAGAAAAACTGATGTTTTTTGCAGAAGAAATAGAAGAAACAGAGAATAATTCCAATAATTGAGTCATGGGAGGAATAAGTTACCAATTTTTGCTAGTAACAGCATTAAGTTTATGATAGTCAAAACATAATGAAAAAACACCATTCTTCTTTTTGGCAAAGATTACAGGTGAACCAGTGCTTGTGGTTCTGCTGAAAATGAAAAACTTCATTATTTTATCTGCTATATAAGATTTTAAGGCTTCATTTTCATGGTAGCTAAGGGAATAGATAGGCCTAAATGGTGGCAAGGGGTGTCCCAATTCAATATGGTGGTTGTAAGCTCTGTGTGGGGGGTGTTTAGAATATTTAAACTTGGAAAAAAATCTAAAAAGGTATGGTAAGCCTTTGGAACCCTCTCTATCACAGTTTAAATGAATTAAGGGTCCTCATCCTCATCCAAATTCTCTGTAATAGACTGCGTTGGAACAGAGTCAGAAGTGGAAATTATAATATGCAAGAATTTAATGGATGGATCATCCTCCATGTCCCCCCAAAATATCAGAGAATTTCCCGGGGATATAAAATTTGAAAAGGTGGGTGTTGCACTCAAAAAAATGCTTTCAGTTTGCACATATTCTGAAATATGAGCAGGTGCTGTGGCCAAAGATCCCTGGTGGAGATACAGAAGGGAAAATAGTCGCCAAATTGAGTTCAAAAAGAGGAAACCAATCTGAAGCTAGTTGATTTCTAGGAGTAATTAATCACAGTTGCCAGGTAGACTCAGGATTCCAGAAGTGGAAATTAAATAATGTGAATGATATCCTTATTAGATCCTGTATCAACTACCAAGAAGTCCCCTTCTGACTGGAAAAGTAAGCAACAGAAAACCTCAAAGGAGGTCTTATGAGTAATTTCTAGTGAAGTTGACTTAAAGGGAATGAAATTAAACAGAAGATAAGGGGTGGTAATACATTTATGAGACAGTGTCACGCTTCAAAGCTTAAGGGTTATTTTCCTCCCACTTTGAAATACTCTTTTCCTCAGTACCATCTACCTCAGTCCATAAGCGTGACAAACTAGAAGCACAACATCAATGGTGCCTTCTGCTTATCAACTCTGGCTCACATAAAAACCTTCCATCCTCAGCGACTAACTCAGCATCCACTTGAAAACCTTGCAGTCAACTCTACCTTGGTCAAACATCCATTTGGGCTCCACCTTTTCACCCTGGGTATCAATAACCCTTGGGTTCCCATTTCCAGTCAAATGCTTTTGCAAGTTTGCGCCCAAGCTAGTCAATTAGCCACCTCAACTGTATAGTTTTAAATTGGACTAGTCCCTTACCCTGCATAAACTATACCTTCATATTTGCATTTCTTCTGACATCACTCCCTCATGCCTCAACCATTATATCCCAATACATTTGTCCCTTATTGTCTCACACTTATGCTAAGACCTTGGAAACAATTCATACTGTTATTTCATTTTGTACTCCGTCCATGTCATTCATTGCCTCATTGCCCAAAACTGTAGTTGAACATCCATCAGGTTGTATCTAGTGATTTTAGATTACCTTATAAAGGCTACTCCGCTTGCCTGGGAGTTGTTTCCTCAGTTAGTTAATTTCATACATTATAGAATTTGCTGAATCCAGTAATCAAATTGGGCTTGGGTTTAGTTCCCTTCCATTGGAACATTCATCCCTCTTGCTGTGTGTTAAGTTACTCCACCATAATTTCACACTTTGCAGTTAGCCTTTGCTACCTTGCACTTGCCCTTGCACTCAGCTTTCCTTCCACGCTCACAATCATCAAAGATTGCCCTATAGTACATGGGGTGGTTGTGTGACAGTAAATTAACTAACTCAACTCATATATTGTAGCTTGCCAACCTATAATAGATTTATTTTACAATGTCACATACTTGCTCAACCAGGAATGCTTCCCTCACCCCTTACAATGATGATATCCATTGGGTAGGGAGATCCAGCGCTTCTTGGGCCAGACAACCTTTAGATCCTGTCCCTTCTTCTAAATCTCCTTTGGTAGAACCTTTTGATGATCCCCTTGCTCCCTTGCAGGAAGAAGTGGACCCTCTCAAAGAAATGAAAGACTCTTCCAATGAAACCCCAACTCATGGTAGATTGCAGGCTTGCACTAATGCTCCCAAACCCAGTGCTTCAACCTTACTTATGACTCTGATCCAGGAAATTGACCAAAGTGCCCCGCAATCTGGTCCAAGTTGTCCTTGTTTTTGCACCCCGGGCATGAAGAATCCTGAAAATTTTACTGGGGAACACCCTCATAAGCTTAGATCCTACCTACAGTCCTGCAAAATCATCTTCTCAAACAATCCTCACAATTTCCCTGCTGATAGACCTAGAGTTATGTATGCATCTTCCTTCCTTGGTGAAAGAGACTGGCAGTGGTTCAAACCTTACCTTGAACTATTAGATATCACTAGCCTCACTTGTATTCTTAACAATTGGGACAAGTTCAAGCAACAGCTTTTCACCCTTTTTGGAAACCCTAATGGAGTTTGAAACACTGAATACAAACTCAATAATGTAGTCATGAAGGAAAATAGTAGAGCCTCCATTTATATTTCAAATTTTCAAAATCTTCAGTATTGCATCCAATTGAACAAGGCAGCCCTTTTATTTCATTTTTGAAAAGGTTTACCTGCACACCTTATCAAACAACTCGCAGTTGGGCAACATAAGACAGCCTCACTTCAGAAATTAATTGACTGGGTGATTGAGCTTGATAATGGTTATCACAACAATAACCAATATTGACAAAACAACCATGGACAGCCAACTTCAACTCTGAAGGCAGAAAAATCCTCAAAACAATCTTTGAAGAATTCAAAGAAATCCAGACCAAATCCAACCTTGCACTCCAACCCAAAAGGAAAACCTGTTTCCAAAACTAAAAAGTTCCTGGATAAAGAAACTGAGATGCTCCGGAATGAGGAACGGTTAAGGAGGGAAAAGAATGGATTATGTATGTATTGTGGAGGTAAAAATGATTTCAATAGTTGTGCAAAGGGGCTAGCGCGTGAATCAGCTAAACAGTCAAAAAATTAGCTTGTAGTTTTCCTGACACTTGCAAGGAAGGCTACACATTATCTAAATTACAGAAAGTCAATCTTTGAACTTGAAAGACACTAGGTGCTCCAAGTTCAAGATTTGTCCTTTTCCATTCAGGAAACTCTCCTTATTGAGTTTTACTCAATTCTGGCATTAATTTTTTTTATAAGTGAATCTTTTGCCACTTCCAAAAACCTTATGCGTTCCAAGATAGATAAGTTCCCTATCTATTTAGTAAGTAGTGCAACTGAACCTTCTCATTGGGTTTCCCAAAAGGAAAAATGGAACTTTGCATTTTCTAATTTCCCCAGCTTTGAATGGGATTTATTTGTCTTGGATATTCCTGGAATGGATGATACCATTCTAGGCCATGATTTCCTAGTCCACTGGAATCTGGATGTGAATTGGAAAGAAGGAGTAATTAACCTTTGAACCTTGCAAACCCAGGAAACTAACCCTTCTGTCAAACAGGAATTAAAAAGCAGACCTGACACTGTCATTGAGTTGGATGAAACTTTTCCATCAGGAGATTTGCAATATCCTGACCTTCATTCCCAAGTGCCCTCTTCAGATTTAGGAGTTATTGCTTATTTATCCAACTTACCGCTTCCTTGTTTCTTTGAAGAGAAACAGGAACCAACCAAATGGTGTATTTTGAGCTCCCTAATCCTCTGGCATCATGCAAGCACTTTGAACACTGTGCTCAAAGATGACAGATTGAAGATTTAGAAAGCATTCAAGAGTCCTTAACTTCTGTTGATCATGAATTTGCTGATGTCTTTTCAGCTGTAAAGGCAGATAAACTTCCTTCATCCTGTTCTTGAAATAATAAGATCAAACTTGCTGGCCCACCACTGGCACCTGGACCAGTCTACTCCCTCTTGAAGCAGGAATCAACCGGGCTTCAAGAATAAATTGCAGAAAATGTATCAAAAGGATTTCTTTGACCAAGCAATTTTAACACTGGTTCACCTGTCCTATTTGTTTCAAAGAAAGATGGTGGACTTTGCCTTTGTGTTGACTATAGGAAACTGAACCAGGTATCCAAGAAGAATTAATACCCAGTACCGCCTATGTTGCAAATCCTCACTCTGTTCCATGGAGCTTCTTATTTCTCAAAGTTAGACCTTTGAGGCGCCTATAACCTAGTTTGCATTGCAAAAGGTCATGAGTACTTGACCGCAATGAGAAAACGGTTTGGCAGTTATGAGTATACCATCATGCCCTTTGGCCTCTGCAATCCTCCTTCCACTTTTCAAAATTTTTTCAATGAAATTTTTTCTGACCTTGTAGAGAAATATCTTGTGGCCTATCTTGACAATATACTAGTCTACTCAGAAAATCTTGAGGATAACATTTCACATGTGCGAGAGGTGCTGCAGCAACTTTTCAAGAATGAACTGTTTTCAAATGCCTCTAAGTGCAAATTTCATACTCCTTCTCTTCAATTTTTAGGTGTCATAGTCTTGCAGCAAGGACTATCAATGGATCCAGCCAAAAGCCAATGCATATTGGACTGCCCCCCAACTTCCCCTGTTGAATCCCTTCAAGTTTTTCTTTGGTTTCAGTAATTTTTACAGGAGGTTTTTTGAGCATTATGCCAAGAAGAACGTGAACCTTACTAACCTTCTTCAAAAAGACACTCTTTTTTTTTTTACAGAACAAGCTGCTTTGGAGTTCAAAGCCCTGAAGAAAGCATTTACCACTGCTCCAATACTTTCTCACTTTAATGAGCTAGCTTGAACTATCCTCAAAACAGATGCAAGGGACTATGCAATTGCAGGAGTAATCTTGCAGTTTTCCTCCTCCTCTTCTCTTTTTCATCCCGTAGCTTTTGAGTCTTGCAAACTGCTTCCTGCAGAGCTCAATTAAAAAATTCATGAAAAGGAAATTCTTGCAATTATACATTGCTTGAAAAAATGGAATTCATACCTTTTGAGTCTTATGGAACCTTTTGAGTTCTTAACTGATCGCAATTCTTTGAAATATTTCATGAGCTCAAAAGTCCTTACATGCCAACAGGCACGTTGGGCAAAGTATCTCTCCAAGTTCAACTTTACAATCACTTACCATCCTGGGAAACAAGCGGTAGTCCCTGATGCTTTGTCATGTTGGGACAACATTTACCCAAGAGGAGGGAGCACCTTTGCTGAAAACACCCCTAAAAACATTAGGATACTTTTCTCAACCCAGTTTGCCAAAATCAGTTCAATAATCACTCACCTTCAAGATCTAGCTTCCAAACTAAAAAAAGCTCAACTTGACAACCTCAAGTGTAGCAAACTTTGCAAGAATGCAAAATTATTAGATAGTGATTATAGTATTGACAAAAATGATTATTTATTTTATAAAAATTGTATAGTAGGACCAGATAATCCTTGAATCAAGTTAGATATCTTTGAGTCAACGCATGAATCTACACTTTCTGGTCATTATGGGCAGGATAAAACCTACCAATTGATTGCATGAGACTTCTATTGGCCTGGTATGACCAATGAAGTAAAACACTATGTTACCATGTGATATGATTGCAATCAGAACAAGTCCTCAAAACACTGGAAGTATGGGCTGCTTCAGCCACTTCCAAATCTGCCAATTCATTGGAACTTGCTTTCTATGGATTTAATTTTGAAATTACCTATTTCTAGTGGTTATGATGCTATTTTAGTAGTAGTAGATTGCTTCTCAAAGATGGATTTATTTCTTTGCATTAATGTGACAGCCTCTTCTGCAGACTTAGCTAATTTATTTATAGAATATGTATTCTCAAAGCATGGGCTCCCTGATAAAATAATGAGTGATTGTGGATCTTTGTTTGTATCTAGCTTCTGGACCTTGTGGTGTCAAAATTTGAAGATAACTTGCCATCTATCAACAGCTTACCAACCGTAAACAGATGGGCAAACCAAGCAAGTCAATCAGATCCTCAAGCAGTATCTTTGACTGTAGTTATCCTAACATTAGGAAGACTGGTCACAATGGCTCCCATTAGCAAAATTTGCTTACAAAAACTCCATTCATTCCTCCACCAAACAGTTGCCCTTCCAGACTCTTTATGGTAGAAATTTTACCTTCTCCTCCCTTCACGTAGCACCTTCTCAACCTGCTACCAATTACCTTAACCACATAAAATCCCATCAATTGCAACTTCAAACCAACCTCAAAACAGAAAACCAGCGCTACAAGGAACAAGCAGATCAACTTTACACTTTGGCCCCAACCTTTGCAGTAGAAGATTGGGTATGGCTCAATGCTTGCAATATTTGAAGTACTTGACCAACTTGTAAACTCTCTGAAAGAAAGCTTGGCCCCTTCAAAGTTGAATCAATTGCCTCCCCTAACGCCTTTAAACTTACCTTACCTGCAAAATGGAAAGGTATCCACCCGGTCTTTCATGTGCCTCTCCTAGAGCCAGCTTTAGTCCTATACCCAGGAAAGACCCATCCCCCTCCTGAACTGGTCAGAGTCCACAATCAGTTAGAGTGGGAAGTAAGCTATATCCTGGATTCAAGGTTATGCCAAGGAAAGCTTCAATACCTTGTTGAATGTACTGGCTTCCAGTCCAACAAAGATTGCACCTTGTGGGAACCAGCCCATCACCTTTGCAACTCTCCTGATTTAATTTGAGACTTCCATGCAAGTTACCCTTGCAAACCTTGCCAATCATAGCTCCCATTCTATTCCATTTCTTCCATCCCAATCCACATTTTCATCCCATTCCTTCCCATTAATCTCATCCCATTTCCCTATTTCATTTCCTTTCCCTTTCTCAGAACCATCCCCTTTTTCTTTTCACAATTTTTATCCCTTCACGTTTTGTTTTGAAATCACAATTCTATTTTCCTTAAATAAATAAATATATATATGTATAATAAAATAATAAAATAATATATATAATTAAAAAATACATTCCTACAAATTATCCTTTATTTCCCTTTCCCCTTCTTCCCAATTTTCATTCAATTCTTCTACCATTGACCTAAACTCTTCCAAATCTTTTTTGTCCACCAAAGAAGACAATCTTTGCAAGATAATCACTTGCGTCAACAGATGTCTTTCAAAGATTTCCTTGCACTTTGCAGTCCAAACTCTCTTTGGTTGGGTATTCCATCCACCTTCCTCCATGAGTTCCTCATGAGCTCTCATCCTTTGGCTCCTTGAAGAACCTTCCCCCACATTGCCAGTCAATTGACTTGCATTAGTTTCAATTGGCCCTTTGACTTGCACTTGGTTCCCCTTTTTTTGGCCTTCCACCTCATCTCTTTCTGTTCCATGACATTCCTCCACCTCCTATTCCATCCCAATTATTCTTTCTATTCCGTTTCCTTCCTCCTCATTTTCCTCCCTTTGCTCTAGTTCCACCTCCCCTCCAGCCATTCCTTCTTCCCTTGCCTCTTTGATTTTCTGCTTTTCCTCAGCTTTCACCTCACTTTGCACTTCCAACCCAATCAACCCAGTATATAGCGGTGGCAGCAAAGGCGTGTTGGTGGTATATTGTTGGAATCATGTCAGTACTACATCAGCAAAGATTATATTGGTTCCATTTCTCCTTCTTTTATTTTTTTTTAATTTATTGTTAGTATGTAAGCCTTGACTTACCAGGGTTCCAAATACCTAAGAATTCAATCTCTGGCACTGGCGGTATATGATAATTGACTTGCGGCGCGGACCTTTGAATTTGCACCTCCCTTCCCAATTCTGCTGGGACATCTACAACCAGCTTGCTACTTATAGGGAATGTGCAAGCAACCTTGTGCAAACAGAATTGTTTGCACTTGTCTTGGATACCTTGCGTGGCTGTAATAGGGAGGCATTGCTCTTTTTTTCAAATGCAGTTTTTGTAACGGCAGAATGACAATGACAACATAATTAATTGTGAATCTATTTAAAAGCAAAGAAGTAATGATTAATGGGTATACAGTATCTGTAACAACTTTGAAATCAATGGGAAAATTGTCTGAAAGCTTGCAGGAGCTTGCGTCTTTATAACTGGGCAACTTTCATGCTTCAAAGCTTAAGGGTTATTTTCCTCCCACTTTGACATACTCTTTTCCTCAGTACCATCTAACTCATTCCATAAGCGTGACAAACTTGAAGCACAACATCAATTGTGCCTTCCGCTTATCAACTCTGGCTGGAATAAAAACCTTCCATTCTTGGCAACTGACTCAGCATCCACTTGCAAACCTTGCAGTCAATTCTACCTTGGTTGACCATCCATTTGGGCTCTGCCTTTTCACCCTGGGTATCAATAACCCTTGGGTTCCCATTTCGGGTCACATGCTCTTGCTAGTTTGCACCCACGCTAGTCAATTAGCCACCTCAACTGTATAGTTCAAAAATGGACTAGTCCCTTACCCTGCATAAACTAGACCTTCATATTTGCATTCCTTCTGATGTCACTCCCTCATGCCTCAAGGGTTATATCCCAATACATTTGTCCCTTATTGTCTCACACTTATTCTAAGACCTTGGAAACAATTCATACTGTTATTTTATTTTGTACTCCGTCCATGTCATTCATTGCCTCATTGCCCAAAACTGTAGTTGACCATACATCAGGTTGTATCTAGTCATTTTAGATTACCTTATAAAGGCTACTCCGCTTTCCTGGGAGTTGTTTCCTCAGTCAGTTAATTTCATAGGTTCTTTCATTTGCTGAATCCAGTCATCACATTGGGCTTGGGTTTAGTTCCCTTCCATTGGAAAATTCATCCCTCTTTCTGTGTGTTAAGTTACTCCACCATAAGTTTACACTTTGCAGTTAGCCTTTGCTACCTTGCACTTGCCCTTGGACTCAGCTTTCCTTCCGTGCTCACAATCATCTAAGATTGCCCTATATTACTTGGGGTGGTCATGTGACAGACAGAGAGCATTTAGAAACCATAGATTTCAAAATAAAATCTTGTTTTGCTCCTGAATCAACAAGTATTCTGTAAGCTTGGCCTTTGAGAAAACAAAAAAACATAAGCCTTTACTCAATGTTTCAGGTGCCTTGCTCTCAAGTTTCTGCACCTGGAAGCTGGATGGTTGATGTTCATAGAGTACCACATCGCCATCACTTAGGTTTTTCCCTGGTTGGGTTTGCTTGGTGCTATTTTCTGAGCAGGTTTAAAGTCCAGGCATTTGATTCAGAGGCTAAATGATTTACCACCCAAACAGTATTTATACAAACCTCCCATTTTTCCTCTAGCATTTTCTTCAGCTTCAAGGTTTCTCTCCTGTCTAACATTGGGATTTGGGTGATTGGTTGGTATGTTAGTGGATCTATGAGTTTTTGAAGACTTATCCTTTCCTTTAAATTTACCTTTCTGACTGGAATTTTAAAATTTGAGAGGAGTTGAGGAGCTGGTTCCAGCCTTTCAAGGTTTATGGGAGTTTTTGGATGTCTCTCTCCCATCCTTTTGTGATAAAAATTCTTTTATTTTAAGACAATTTTCATTGGTTGCTGTAAGCTTTCATGAGTCCTGTCATAGCAAGATAGCTTATACAAGGTAATCCCTCTCTCAAATGAAAAAAGAATTCTTTATCTGGCCCAGAGACCTTAGTAATAAGAGGCCTGAATTCAGTTATATAACTAGTAGCGTAAACTATCTATTTCATCTTGAGAATAGTTAGTTCTTTTTCAGAATTTTGGATCTCCAGTAAATCCCCAGACGAGTATGAATTTTTGGAGTGAAGGGAAACCAGGAGCTAAAGAAAATTCTGTTTCATGGTTATAAATTTTGGAAAAATAAGGTTGAATACATCTGCTACCAATTCCAGAGATTTAGGAGTCTTTAAAGAACACTTTACTTCAGTCAGTAGGAGAGAATGTTTCATTTTAAGCTAAAATTAGTTCACAGGCTTGAATAAATGATCAAGGCTTGGATGGGCTAGTTCAATCCAATTTTCCTTGAGCATTGATGGATGGTGAATTAAAATTGGAAGAAGTTTGGTGATCAGCAGGTTTGGACAGATGGGCAATTTTGTTGGACATTATATCAAGAATTTCCAGAAGGGCAAGGTTGGTAGAAGATCCATAATTAAAAGGTAATTTGTCAGTTGATTGGGAAGTTGGAGGGACTGCAGTTTCATAAGAGCTTTGGATAATATTAACCTTGGGGGAAGTTGAATTCAAATCATTAAGGATCCTGGAATCAAAACCAGAGTAATTTTAATTGTCATCTTATTAATCATCTCCTGGGATTGGAAACAAGTTGGGGTCCAAAAAAGCAAAAATACAAACCATATTGGCTGGTTTCTGGAAGTTTTTTTGTGGACTTGTGAAATTGATCTGTATCAGAGGGTGGATTAGGTGATATAGACACCTGTGGTACAAGATCCAAAATTCCAGTGCCCATAGGGGTGAAGCTTCTACGTGCTGGTGCTGTTGAATTTGAGAACATTCTCCCAGTCCTACCTGCTTGTGATGTGGATGGGTCAGTTTATTTCATTTTTCCCCCGTCTCTGAAACTAAGAGTGAAATCTGGGCTAGAAATATGAGGGAATATTACACATCTAGGAGGCATGATACTACGTAATGAATGATGATGACCCAAAAATTGAATTTATGCCACCAAAAAAAAGGGTTTAATAATATACAAAACAAAGACATCAAAGAAAGTTGAAAAAGATAAAAAGCTTCAAAAAACTTGATAATTGGAAAAATTTCACAACTCCTGGGCCACAAATGCACATTCATGGTTGTATCAACAAATAAGATGAAAAAAATAAAAAGTTTAAAAAATAAAAAAATTGCGTCCAAAAGATATGGAAAATGGAAAAATCAAAATGGTTAAGTAAAAATAAAAAGGAAAAACATCAATGCAATAGAGAACTGAAACAAATGAAATAAAATATAATGTTTCAAAAAATAAAATAAAATGCAAATTTTCTTATTGTATATGAAAAAATAAATTGAATTGAATCAAATCAAAATTAAACTGAATTAAATTGAACAAAATAACTTTAATTAATTTCATTCCATTTTTTATTTTATAAAGTAAATCAATCAACCCCAAAAAAAGAGGAATTTAAGTCAACCTCAATGAAATATCCCTAAAGTAAAAATGCAAAAAAAACAAGCTCAACTTGTGTTAATCAGATCAAATTATTGGAAGTAAAATTGCCCCTTATGATGGAATCATCCCATAACAAGTTGAAATGAATTACCAATAAATTCTTTTTTGAAACACTGAAAATATCAATTATAACTCAGAAAACTCAACATTATTATGTTCAAAATGTGATAAACCTTTATATTAATAGAAAAAAAAGATCAGCATGAAAAGTACATGTTATACCAAACCCAAATGATGAAATGAAAAATCAAACAGTGAAATGATATTATTTTAATAAATCTGAATTGAAATCCAGTTTATCTTTGAGATAATCAACCAAAACCAAAGTTTTTTTTTGAAGTCAAAGAAAAAGGTTTTGATAAAATGGGGGTGAATGGAATCATATCTTTCTCAATTAATAAATGAACCCAGTGGTTTTTTTTTCACAAAGGAAATGAAGATGGAATCCAATTTAGATTTTACACCCATTTTCACAGGAGTACAAGTACAAAAAAATTCAATGAAATGAAAAAGAATCAGCTTTGAATAAGTATTTGATATTATTTGACTCATATCCAACTTTGAAACTTATTTTGAATAGGGAATCTTTTCATTGATTCCTTAAAAATAAATTCTTTGTTTGATAGTTTGGCCTCTTCAATTTCACCATGGATCTTAGCACAGCAAGACTTATTTTTCCTCAGCTTTATTATCATTTCCATTTTGAATTAGAACTATTGGCTTTCTTCATACAAAAGTGATTTAGAAATGACTATAATCCCCCCATTATTATCACCAAAAGGATCTCAAACCTCACTAAAGAATTTATTTAAGCTCCCAGGTATTTGATTGAGTTATTTCAAAATTGGTTCCTACAATCAAAAATTACTTATCCAACATTTAAATCACATTAATCAAATCAATACTTGCCAAAGATAAGCTTCTGGTTGAATTCTCTTGCAATTCTTCTTCATCAGAAGATGATTTTAATTGCCAATGAAGGGAGTCTAGTTCACTTTCAGTCTCTTCCTCTGAAATGTGAAATTCCAATTTTGACCCTGAGGACTTGGAATATAAACATCATGAGAAAAGTTGGATTGGTTACCAAGACCAAGCTATGATGAATTTCAATAGAATAAAAACAATGAGTAACATTTGAGGAAGCCTAAGGAAAATCAAAACAAGATAGGAAATAACCAACAGGATCACAATGGCTGTAAACTATGAGTCTGAGCGTGTTAGAGGATGAGCAAAATAACAAAGACTTCTAAGACTATTGAATGAAGTAAACTTAGTAGCCATCTTTTTGAGCTTAGGTGATTTAAATGAATTTTATAGTAGCCAGTGGTGATAGTGACAACACCAGTTGAGATTCAATGGGTGTAAGTTTGAGTGCCTTGATGAAATGTTAGGAGAAGATTTTTCAAGCAGACTAAATGAGGATTTGGTGATTGATGCCCTTAGAGTTTTTGAACTGGCTGCTACACTTTTTTGGTTGTATTGGGTATTTTTGTGTTGTTGTGATATATTGGGTAACTAAATTGTGAGTGAAGATTGATTGTTTTCTGGAGATTGATGTATTGATTGGACAATTGGGTTGGATCAGAATGCTAGGTTGATGACAAGGTGCTTTGATAATACTCTCAATGGAACTGAATCGCAAGTGAAGCATGCAATTTTTTTTTGGTGATTCAAGCTAAAAAGAAGTGAAACCAAAATCCAAAGAGCATTGAAATATTTTTTTCAGTTTTTTTTTGATGTATTTTATTACCTTGAAACATTACTTCAAAAAACAAAAAACATTTGAAAAATTCAATTTTCTCATTAGACTTTTGGATTCTTTTTTTTGAATTTTTGATTATTTTTTTTTTGGTTTTTCAAGCTGTTAGAAATTATAAAAAACCATTCAAGGGTTTTCAAATTTTTTTTATAATTTTTGGAGGTATCTGGGTCCTCCAAAAATACAATTCAATGTAAAAACCCTTAAAATTAACACATCCATTGCAATGGTTTTGTTTTACATCTTAAATCAAAATTTCCGCAAATATTTTTTTGAAAAAATTTGGAATAGAATCCAAAGACTCAAATAAAAAAAAATTTCTGACTGCTTGTCACATTTTTACCCGTCAAATTATAAGTGAAAATAAAAATAATAACAAAGAAAATGGTGGTCTCTTTATAATTATCATTTTTTGATTTAGTTTTCCTGAAATAAATCATGATTATCTGAGATATTTCAAGCTGCAGATTTGAAGGGATTTTCTGAAGCTTTCCATAAATTTTCTTGGGAGTTTTTAAGGCACTATCAGTGTATCAAAACCAAAACCAAAAAGCATCATAATATTAGACCCCTTTTGGGTCTGGGACTCTTCTTTGAGCCCTTTCACATGCATATATTCAATGAAAATGAGATTTTTTTCCTGGAAACTCCATCCATCTTGGAGCAACCCAATTATCTAATAAACCACCCTCTTAAAAAAGACAAGTAAATTGACAAGCCCTAAAGTAAAAACACCAAAAAAAAGACAAGTAATGTGACAAGACCTAAAGTAAAAACACCAAAAAAAGACCAGTAACTTGACTAGCCCTAAAGTAAAAGGGCCAAAAAATTAAAGAAGTCTTTTGACCAGCCCTAAAGTAAAAGTGCCCAAAAAAATACAAGTCTTTTGACCAGCCCTAAAGTAAAAACACCAAAATAAAACAGTTCAACTTGCGTTAAGCTGATCCCATCATAAGGAGTAAAATACTCCTTATGATGGAATCAGCCTGACACAAGTTGAATTGACTTACCATTAAACCCTCATTCAAAACACTCAATATAATGATGTTAACTCAAAACACTCAACATAATGATTTTTAAAATGTGATAACCCTTCATATTAATAGAACTTTTTAGCTGCATTAGAATTATAATTTATATGAAACCAAATGATTAAATGAAGTCAAATTCTATAATCTCTATAATCTACAATACATTTGCAGTTGATCTTTGGGATGATCAACCCAACAAGAGGATTTTTTAGAAATAAATGAACACCGTTTTTCTCTATCAATGTAGACCTTCCACGCAGCCATGTCAGAAGAAGGAGGGCTTGCCACTGTTCCCATGCAAAAAAATGCGATGTTATAATTCAGCATTAAAGCCAACTGTCAATTGAACAAACAAAGTTTGTTCACTTTTGAGTTGAGAAAGAATTGTTTGCAGATTTTTATATGATTTGAATTTTCACCTTACTTTCACTTTGGTTTCAATAAAAAGTCACTTTGAAATCACTAGGTGTGGAACAACAGTCCCACAAAGTATGCGTTGATCGAACATTTGGGTTGAGGGAACCCAAGTGTGGTCCAGGGGGTGCCCAAAATTCTGGCACAACTTCCAGGGCGTTGCGCACCCCCAAAAACGGCGGTTTTGAGCTGTGTACCCCCATACATGGCTCTAAATTGCTGTTTTTGGGGAGTAAACGTCTCCTATACAACCCCCCAGGGTTCGCGTGTGTTTGGAACGGCCCTTTGTAGTTATCTAAGGGCCCCCACAGCTCATTTGAGCCGTGTAGGGCCCTACACAACTACCACACAACTGGAGTCATGAATTTATCATCACCCTTTATATTTTCTCATTTTTTGATTTTGTCTGATTTCTTTTGTTTTTTTCCTCTAGGTTTCTTCACATTATTGTATTCTTCTTCTGGAATCTTTGACCAAATATCAATTGAAGAAGTGATTTTTATCTTTAGAACATATTTTCTGTTATTAAAAATTCTGATTTTTTTCTATTTTTTTGTTTTCAATATTTCTGAAAGCTTGAACAGCCCCCAAAGGAATATTTTAAAAGGCAAACAAAAGGATCCAAAAGTTCAATGAGAAAATTTAAGTTTTGAATTTTTTTGGTGTTTTGAAGGAAATTTTTAAGGTAAAAAATGACATCCTAACATTCTGAAAAAAAGTTTAAAATGTCTTTGGAGTTTTTTTTTGAATTTCTAAAAGCTTTAAAAACCAAAAAAACAAAAAAAGGCAAAAAGGCAAACAAAATGATCCAAAAGTTTAATGAGAACATTGAATTTTTCAAATTTTTGCTTTTTTGTAGGAATGTTTTAAGGTCATATGATAAATCCAAAGAATCTTGAAAAAGTATCTAAATTCTCTCTGAATGCTAGTTGATATTTTTGATAGCTTGAATCACCAAAAAAATGAAATAAAAAGGAAAATAACCGAATGCAAATGTCCAATGAGAAATTTGGATTTTTTGAATTTTGTGGCTTTTTGATGGAATTTTTTAAGGTAAATTTTTACTTCCGAAAAATATGGTAAAAACAACAGAAAGCTCTATGAATTTTTCTTGATATAACTGGTAGCTGAAGTAACCAAAAAATAATAATTAAGATAGCCAAAATAAGCATTCAAAAACCCATGGAAAAATTTGTTTTTGCAAAATTTTTAATTTTTTGATTCCATTTTTGGAGGGGTTCTAATGCCTTGAAAATTAACCAATATTCTTTTGGGAGTTCTTAGAGCCCCAGGTGCAGGACTGCGGCGTCAGAAATTAAAAAAAAATATTGAAAGTACCATGAAATAAAGTAGTTGTCCATGTGGCAGCAGCGCCCAACAGTGGGTAGAAATAAAATGAAATGAAATAAAGGATTGAGGGCATGAGAAAATTAATTCCCAAGAAATAAATAGTTAAATTATTAAATAAACAAAAGAAATAAATAAATAAATAAACTAATAAAATAATAAGTAAGAAATAAATAAATAAATAAAATTGAAAATAAAAATTAAAAAAAATATAAATGAATAAATTAAATAAATAAAAATATTAATAAAAAATTGGAAAACCTACAAAACCCTTTCAAAACTATAACCAGGTCGCTTTGCGCGGTTTCAAACCCATTTTGAGTCATGAAAAGGTTATGAATGTTTACAAATTTAATGTTTCCCTTTATTTATTTATTTATTTATTTATTGATTTTTATTTATCTTCTTTATTCATTCATTCATCTATTGATTCATTCATTCATCTATTGATTCAGTCATTCATTTATTGATTTGAAGATTTATTTATTTATTGAATTATTATTTTTCAATTTAATTAGTTATATATAATTTATTTATTTCATTTATTTCTTTATTTTCTTTATTTATTTCTAATTTAATTATTTTTTATTTTATTTAAGGGTAATGTTAAATTCACGGCTCATTGAGCCGTGAACACGGTTAAAAATGAGCTGTGTGGCACGTCACACAGTCCAGTTGGAGCCTTGTAAAGCCTCCCACGGCTCACAGAGTTGTGCATCCCACCCAACCCAGTCCACCAACGTGTGGACTTCCACATGGCGGCGCACTGCAGTGAGAAAAAAAAAGGAAAAGGAATGAAAGAGTACTTACACAACCCATAAACTAAAAAAAACTTCCAAAAAAACAGAAATCAACCAAAAAATCAAAGAATGTTCATTCTTTGGTTAAAAAAAACAAATAAATAAATAAATAAATAAAAAACAAAAAAAAACTGGTAGTATCCAATGGAATAGCCTTAAAGTAAAAAGACCCAAAAAAAACACCAGTAACTCGACTAGCCCTTAAGTAAAAACACCAAAAAAAAAGACAATTAACTTGAAAAGCCCTAAAGGAAAAACACCAAAAAAATACAACTAACTTGACAAGCCCCAAAGTCATTTCAACTTGACTAGCCCTAAATTAAAAGGGCCCAAAAATTAAGGAAGTCTTTTGAAAAGCCCTAAATTAAAAGTGCCCAAAAAATACAAGTCCTTTGACAAGCCCTAAAGTAAAAGTGCCCAAAAAAATACAAGTCTTTTGAAAAGCCCTAAAGTGAAAACACCAAAAAAAAACAAGTTCAACTTGTGTTAATCTGATCCCGTCCCACGCTTAACATAATTTAAGCTTGTTATGGAATCAGACCAACACAAGTTGAACTGACTTACCATTGAACTCTAATTCAAAACACTCAATATAATGAGGTTAACTCAAAACACTCAACATAATGATGTTCAAAATGTGATAACCCTTTATATTAATAGAACTTTTTAGCTGCATGAGAATTACAATTTTTATGAAACACAATGATGAAATGAAGTCAAAGTCTATTAGAATCTAGAATACATTTACAGTTGATCTTTGAGATGATCAACCCAACCAGAGGCTTTTTTATAAATCAAGCAACATGTTTTTGCTACAATGGGCGGGATTGGAATCATTTCTCCCTCAATTACTAATAGAACCCAGTGGTTATTGTTTAAAAAGGAAATGAATATTGGATCTGATTGATCAGTAACACCATTTTTCATTAGAGTATAAGTATCACATGATTCCAATGAAATGAAACATATAGCTTTGGAATATGTGTCTGCTATGATTTGACCCATGTCCAATTTAGCCAGCCATTTTGAGGAGGGAATCTTTTCATTGATGTCTTCAACATAAAGTTATTGTTTAATCTTTTCAACCTCCTTTGCACCACCAAGCATCTTAATGTAGCATGCTTTATGCTTCTCTAATGTTTCAATCATTTCCCTCCTAACTTTAAACCAACCATGTTCTTCATAACCAAGAGATTTAGAAATGACTCTAAATCTGCAATTCCCATCTCCAATTGAATCTCAAACCTCACCCAAGAACTTATGGAATTTAAAGAGTATTTGGTTGAGATTTTTCAAATTTGGTTCCTATCATTAAAGCTGACTTAGTATTAATTTCTTTAATTGGATGAATGAAATGAAAACTCACCAAAGATGAGCTTCTGGTTGAGCTTTTCTGCATGTTCTTTTCCTCTGAAGATAGTTCTGATTCCAAATTAAGTGATCCCAATTCACTTTCAGTCTCTTTCTCTGAACTATGAAATTTAGATTCAGATTCTGCCAACTTTGACTATAAATGAATCATTAGTTAGTAACTAAGTTCATTAAAGCAAAAAAATGAATATATCTCAAAAGAAAAGACTTAAAATCTTTTCTCTTTTCTTGTTTGGAACCCTTCTAGTTCTTTTTTCCCCCTTGAGTTGTTTTTCAACAAGCTCAAACCAAGATTGTTCTTGCAGCGTATCTGTCAATTTTGTCCTTCCCCTACTTGATTGTAAGACTTTAGGTTCAAGTCTTGGCTTGGATCAATATTTTGTAATCTTCCAAATGATATACTTCAAAAGGCCGCTTTGCTCATCATCTGGAGATTCCACAATTGTTGCATTGAATTTTTCATGTAACTGAGTAATTCTTACCATTTCATCAACATAGAACTGGAAAAATTCAAAAGGATCAACCATTAGTGAATTAGTTAATCAAAAAGCATTAATCACATATTGATTTGAACAATCCATCTTACAGAATTAGAACTGCAAGGGTCATGGTCCAACCTCCACTGAGGATGAACATCTTCAGGTACCACAGATTCTCTGAATGCTAGACAGTCACCTATTTGATGGGAACAGGGAAACCAATAGTCTTGAAATATGACTTGGTGCAGACTTTGCCATCATGATCATGTTGGAAATTCTCAAATTGTTACCTAACAAGATGGATTGCCTCTAAAGACAATTTGTAACCCAATGGTAACAGTTCAGGGGGAAGAACTGTCCCTAACTTAATTTGAGAGTTATAAAGTGATTCATGAACTGAATTAATTTGATTCAAGACTGTTCCGTCTAGTCTTTTCCAAACATCCAACAGGTTTCCCAAAGATTTTGAAACGAATTGTTTGAGAGTTGGATGGGCCCCTTCAACCCAAGAAGTTTTTTTGTTTCCAAAATCAGGGTTGATACAAGTTGAAGCTGTTATAAACGTCTGTTTAATAGGGAAAATTTTATTTTCCATATACTTGAGTACATCCTCATATTCTTTCAAGAAACACTATAGAAGTCAAAAGGTCAGAGCCCAAAACTAGGAAGAATAAGAAGCAGTGATTTGGACCTACTCTGAGTTCCACATCATTGACCTCCGCCTCCAACTTGGTCTTTGAGGCCCCATACTTTGCCCACAGAGTCATAAAGCTTTTCCATCCTTCAACATCATTAACAAAACGCACTTTACAGTTTGCTTGTATGTTTGTAGACAATTTCCAAGTGCAACATTGTCTTGATGACTCTGGGAAACTAGTTTCAATTTCACAAATCAGAGATTTTTCACAGTCCGTCAAAAAGAATTTTGGAAGTCTCTCAGGATCATAAGCCAACTCCTTTAATGCATTTAAAAACCAATGGTAGAACGGAAATATTTTTTTTGTTATAAAAAAAAGAGCTTTTGTGAAAGTTTTCCAATTGGCTGTCAGTCCTACATCATGCAAAAGTGGGTTTTGTACTTATTTTTTTTTTAAGCACAATCCAAAATAGCAATATGATGGAATTGTTTTGTAAGATTTACTGCCTCTGGATGTGCTAAGTACAGGGCCTCAAAGTGACCCTCTCCACTAAACTTTGACCGGTGAATCCAACTTGTTTCTTCAAGATGTTCATAGAGTACCTCCATAACACTTTTATCCTTTAGTTCTGCAAGTGTTGCCTTCCGCTTAGTGTTATAGATTGTTTGTTCATCAAAATAATCCCGCCCATCAATCTTGCTCAATTTTCTCTTCAGTTGTAACGTATTGAGCACATGATATATGCCTTCTACTAGATTGTCTAAGGCCACCCCCAAGATTCTCCTCAGTTGATGATGCACAGAGGGATGTTCAGATGGTTGATGGTTATTTTTGGTTTCTTTGTAGGAGAGGCGCCACAAGGGGTCTGCCTTTGTTTGAATTTCATGGATTAAAAAATTGCACCCAAACTTCCTTGTGTGATTTTGCCTAGACCGTTTGGTAAGAAGACTTCCTGAATAGGAAACATGTCCATCACAGGCTAAATCAACATATTGGTCACACTTTGCGTTGAAAAATGTTAAAGCATAACCATGCTTCATTGCCCATGTTTGACAATATTTTTGTGCCTCTTCCCTAGTAGGAAAAGCACTCAAGGGAGGTGGGTCAAGAGGATCTAGTAAACATTCATTGGTCAAGTCATAGTTTCATATTTAAATGAAACCTCAAGTCATGAACCCATCAGTTTCAATCAAATTTCAATATGGCAAAGAGCAGTAACATAAAATGTTACTCACCATCAGAGGTCATGTCCATTTGTGAATCATTTTTTTCCTCAATTGACACCCTTGATGAGGATGCAATTGGGGCTTCCAATGTTTCATTACCCAAATACTTTTTTTCTTTTCCCAAAGCTTTGTGGATGGCACTATCAATGTAGACCTTCCACGCAGCCATTTCAGAAGAAGGAGGGCTTTCCACTGCTCCCCTGAAAAAAAATGCAATGGTATACTTCAGTGTTCAATCCAACTTTCAACTGATCAAACAAAGTTTGCTCACTTTCAAGTTGAGAAAGAATTGTTTGCAGATTTTTATATGATTTACTGTTATTCACTTTAAATTAACTTGGGTTTTGCTTTAATGTTTCTTTGGGATTGCTAGGTGTGGAACAACAGTCCCACAAAGTATGTGTTAATCCCAAAGTTGGGTTGACAGAACCCAATTGTGGTCCAGGGGTTGCCCAAAATTCTGGCACGGCTTCCGGGGGGTTTTGCACCCCCAAACAGGGCTAGTTTGAGCCATTTATGGGGGTTACAGGGCTCCTACACAACCCCCTGGGGGTTGCGCATGTTTGAAATGGCCCTTTGTAGTCGTCTTTTGGCCCCCATGGCTCATTTGAGCCATGTAGGGCCCTACACGACTACCACATGGTTGGAGCCGTGAATTTAACATCACCCTTTATTTATTTATTTTTTTGCAATTTGTTGGGTTGTGAACCGCCTTTCAAAAATCATATGGTTTGTGAATGGCTTTTCACGCCAGTTTGCAACCCCTGGGTGGCAAATTCAATATTTCCCCTTTTGTTCTTCTTCTAATATTTGACATTTGTATTCTTAGTGATGTAAATTTCAAAAGAGAAATGAAGATTGGTAGAGAGGAACCATCCTGGAAGGAATTGCAGTCATCCAACCAAACATCATGAAAATTGTGTACAGTCCCCAGGGCTGAGATCTGTGAGTAAATGACCCCATTTGACTTCAATCAATAAATATTTCTAAATAATCCCAATTAATTTGAACTCACATAAAAATATCAATCCCACCAATTCAAATATGAAAAATTGATGCTCAATCACCATGATTTCTAATTGCTTGCTTTATTTGACCACACCACTGATTATTAACTCCTCTTCTCAATATGGGACTCTTTTTTCTGTTAACCCTTCTCAGATTTTCAAATCATGCTCGTTGCTTGAAAAATTAAAACATATACTGAAAGAATCAGGTCTGAATGAGCTTTGTTGGATTCAGGGAAAATGATGAGGATGTTAGTTTATTTGGTATTGTGTTTTGGGATGATGATGTTCAATTTTCATTGCATTTTGATGGTTTCTTGTGAATTATGCGTCTATTTCAAGGAAATTTCTATCAATAATTCATGATAGTGAAGAAAAATGCAGAAAATAAAGATTTAAATCCAGGGTCTTCTCTCAAGCCCCATCTTATTTCAGTTTGAAACATTGGTCAATGCATCGTCAGCTATTCACCTCATTCTCTTCCCCTTTTTCCTATCTAAAAGATTGAATTTTTCCTCCAATCAAAAATTATCCTCTCTTTTCTTCATTAATCTATTTCTATGAGACCTTGTCATAATCCAATCATGCTTCATCTACTGCATCAAATGCTTTGATTGCTTTAATCAATTTTTTTCCTGGCTTTCTGGTTTTCACACACAGCAATTGATAATTTGCAACTATTTTTCTTCTTTCATTCATCACTTGTGCATTAGCAAACCAATCTGTTACTGTTTTAATTTCTCATCTTTGACCACTAGTTTCTCCAATTTTTCTGCCTCACCAACTATTAAATTTTCTTATAAAATTCATTAATTGCTCATTTTCAAACTTATTTTCTCTCTCATCTCTCTGACCAATAATTAAACTTGGGTCACTCTCTCACATAAAAAATGAAATTCTCCTCTGCAGAATTCTCATTTTACTGGTTCCTTCTTGCTGATTCCCTCTCTCATCTCTCCAACCAATATCCCTTCCAATTTTTCTGACTGACCATCAGATCTTGAAGTTCAAACTCCAGGTCTCCAGAAAATGATCCACTTTTAAATATTTTCTCTCCACCTTAGTGTTCAGACTGGCAAATGAAAAAATCCCCTCAAGATTTGAAGCTATCTTCAAGGGTAGTAGCCTAAAACCTATCTATTGTGTTCTGAATACCAATTTGTTTGGGAACACCACCAGATGAAACCTTCATTTGCCAAGCCAATAAATTGGTGATGATTTCATGAGGTATTTTATTTAAAAAAATACAAAAAATAGGTGCTTTTTGCAGCAAGAGGCTGAGCCCCTTACCCTAGAAACTTTCATTAATTCAGGACCACCTGATGGTGCTCCCCATTGGGTGACCCATGCCACCTTTAATATAAAGGCAATCTTTGAAGCCAGCTTTAGCCTCTTGGAAATTTTACCATTGATTAATCATCAAAGGTTTATGGCAAGTTTCCAGGATACTTTCAATTAGTGGGAAAATTCCCCCAAATTCCCTGAATCCACCGTTTCCCTTACCCAATTCTCCATAATTTACCAAAAATACCTTTTAAATTAATTGTATTCTTCCCAAAAGAAATTGACTGATTTTTTGAAGTTCAATATGTTAGATAATGGTATTTTACCTTCCTTAATGAAGGGGAAATATTTTTCTGGGTAGTTGAATGAATCCTCCTCACCCAAGAGGTATTTAAGAAAATAGCGCACTTTTCCAATTCCTCAAATGTTTTACTTTATTTCTGAATTATTTTTCTACTTTTCTACAGGGGCATGCAATAGGTGATATTTTTTACATAAATGGGTACTGAATGGAGTCCATGAAACAAAGAAAAATGAAATCATGGATGGTATTTTTTATTTGGAATTGGCAATTCCATTCTTGTTTTCTCCACTCTTCCAAGTATTAAAAATCAGAGAATCCTGGAAATCTTTCAATTATTGATTACTTATGAAAGCTGCATAGAATGTGAATTTAACTTCTAGAAATCTCAATAATCCCCAGCTGCTGTGATTTTATTTCAAAAAACTATGCTGATCTCCACCATGAACTTGAAAAAAATTTCATCAATTGCAAAAAAATTGAATTTTTTAATATGAGGATGATCAAGGTACATCAATTATTGCTTGAACCAATATTTTTTTCCATCTTCAATTTGTGATAAAAATTCCTTTTAGATTTCATTTATGATTAAGAATCAATTTTTTGAACTTCAGTTGAAATTTGATTGATTGAGTGGATACTTCCAACTTAATATGCTCCCAAATTCTCTCATCTTTCCATTAAAGTCAAGTTATAAGAACAAAATATGTGAATTATTCTTGGAATTCTTTAGTTTTTTTCCGTGGGGGGGGGGGGTTCTTGGCTGAGAGCTTTTTAAACCAAGAGTAATGTTGAATTACAAGTTGAAGTTTGGAATTCAAGAATTATGACTTTTCCAATAGAGATCTACATATATGAAAGATTGATTCAACAACTTTCAATGTCCCTAATTTCTGGATGGATTTCTTGGGCAATTCAAAACCCATTTCAGCCAAATTGAAAAAAATTGATGAACTAGAAAAAAAACTCCCAGTTGGAATTAGAATAACATTTAGTGAAATCACGGAAATGGATTTTCAAAATGAAAATGACATTTCTTCCAAAACTAAAGAGTGAAATCAAAAAGATATTTTAGTGAAATCGGGAACACATTCCAGCAAAAGTAAACAAATTAAAAGCATTTTAGCTTCTGATAATATAGCCTTCACCCCTCATATTTATTTCTTTCTTTCTTGAAAATAATTTTTGTATTTTTCTTCCAAAATTCCTTTCTGAGAAAAATGAATATAGAGGAAAAAGTTGGTCATCAATCTGATTTTATTTCAAAATGAAATGGATTTTTACAGGTAATTCTAGTGAAATATTTTTAGGGCATTAATTTTCTCATTGGCATGATCCTTTGAATCATGAATTTTTATGTATCTAGAAAGTTTCTCCCACACAGAAAAATCCTTTATTTCATTTTTTTTCACAAATTCCTTTATTTTTCTAATTATGCGCTGCAGCTATGTAGCTGGGTTTCTAAAACAATTATAGAAAGTATTTGGTAATTTAAGAAGCACTAGAACACCTCCAGAAATTTATTCCAAAAGAACCACATTGCATTTTGGCATTCCTATTCCTAGCCTTTGAATTAATGTTTTTTGCTGATTTGATCCCTAAAGAATTTCAAAAGAAAATAAAAAAGCTTTGAATTTTTCTATGGTTTTTTTTGGATGTAGTCTTGGCCACCAAAAATTGAATCCAAACTAAAAAAAGCTTCAAAATAACACATCCATTTCAATGTTTTCTTAATGTGTTGAATCAAATTTTCCCTCAATTAATTTTACAGATATTTATATCAGACTTCAAAGATCAAAATTAAAATTATTCTGACTGCTTTTCACATGTTTTACACCAAAAAAAATTAAATTAAAAATTGGCTGCTATTCTGAATTTCTGTAGAATACAATGAAGGGAAACTTTGATTCCAGATGAAAAAACAGTTACTGAAAGTTATGTGTCATTTTGAAGTATTTTTATGTTAGATTCAATCTTTTGAGGCCAAGATTACATCCAAAAAATCCCAAAAGTATATTAAAGAGCTCTTTTATTTTATTTTTTTTTACTTTTTTGAAGATTGAATCACCAAAAGAATAAATAAAAAATCAATTTCAAAGGAAAAGGAAGGAATCCAACAATTATATGAGAAATTTTATTTTATTCTTGATTTTTTGAATGAATTTTTTAAGTTTTAAGAATACATCCAAGAAATCAAAAATTAATTATAAAAAGATATTTCATTTTCTGTTTAAATTGATGAGATCCTAATTCACCAAAAGAAAATCAATTACAAAGGCAAGGGAAAGGATCCAAAAATGCAATGAGAAATTTTATATTTTTGATATTGTTGATTATTTGAATGAATTCTTTAAGGTGTAATCTTACATCCAAAAAAGCCAAAATTGATCACAGAAATCTCTTTTATTTTCTTTAAATGTTCTAAAAGCTCAAATAAAAAAAAATTATTAAATGGGAAAAAAAAACCGGGAAAAAAGGAAAAAAAGGAAAAAGGAAAAAAGGGAAAAAGGAAAAAAGGACCTGAAATTCCATTGAATTTTTTTGTCTTATTTTTGGCATGAAATTTTCAAGGTGTTTTAATTTTCCCAAAAATATTCAAGATTTTTTATAAGAATTTTAGGCACCCAGCTACAGGGCTATTTTTCAAATTTCCAAAAGAAATTTGTTGAAACACCCATGAAGTAAAGGATTTTTCTCTGTGGGAGTTAAGGCATGCAGAAGGAGAAAACCCACAATTTAAGGGATTTCACCCATGGAAAATTAATTCCCCATTTTCACCTCAATCATATATTTGAAGCAAATTTTATATCAATTTGGAAATTTTGTGAATTTTAATTTTCTACCAAGGTGGAATTCAGCTGAATTTCATTTTATGTCATAGTGAATTCCAGGAGATTTTCATTTTCCATTAAGGTGAGATCCAGTTTATTTTCATTTCCCACAAAATTGAAACCCAGACTTATTTTTTTCAAAACATTTTTGAATTAAGATGCCATATTTTTCTCTACTTTGTGAAATTTTGGGGACTCTCAAGAGACAACAGGGACCATAACTGATGAAATCATGTCCCTGGTCAGCCAGATTGCCCTTTTTTTTCATGATGCTATCTGCAGAATCACATGCAGTTCTCAAAAAAAACAAATTACAAAATAAAATCATCATAAACATACAGCACTAAATGTAAGTTGTTGCATGCATGTGAATAATTTCCTTGCTTTTAACCAATCATAAACAATATGTCATATATATGTACCATTTCTTCCCAAAAAGCCAAAAACCCTCATGTAACTGTAACTAAATGTACATCTCCAGGAAAGAAAGAGCCTCACAGGAAGCCTTGAGAATCACCAGAGGCCCCATTTTTCAATTTAAGGAGCGCGGCTCTTCCCTATTAAAGTTTTACCATCACTCTAGACCTCAGTTCTCATAGGAAACCCTGAATTACCAAATAATCCAGTAGATACCCAGGTAAATTCTCATTAGTGAAAAATTATAAAGCAAAAATAAATAAGAAAAAAGGGAAAAAACTCATATTTGACCATCAAATTGCCTCATAACGTGCCTTGATGATGTTTATTCTGTGAACTAAAAATATTCACAAGGTTTTTTTTTCTTTCCTTCTCCATTAAATAATTAAACACACTTATAAAGAAGAATAGCATATCAAAAAAAAAAACTAACCTAACCTGCTGCCTGTGTTTCAAAGCAATTTCTGGGTCTTCTCCTAAAACCTCCCTCCAAGGAAAACCTTATCCTTTAGAATTGGGCTATTGGTTGAAGATTGCATATATCTTATGAGCCGCTTGGTTTAATCCTACCAGTAGTAAGATTAAACTGGTATAATTCTGAAAGATCCTATCAATCACAGGTATGAATCAATCTTTTCCTAATCTGAGACCTACTTAAACTCTCAAAGCAAACAGCCATTAATTTGAAAAAATATTTTTCAAACTTAATATATTTTTAGAGTTGCATGAAATTAAAAAAGAAAATTGGTTTAATAATACTCTAAAGGATAAAAACTAATACTGAATTCCCATACAAGCAATTCCAGGAAGATTTTTGCTAAATTAATGCTATATCACAAGGCTAATTTAATTTCTGAATTAGCAAAATTGAAAATTTTATATTTCAATTTATAAGAACAACACAGTGGGTTGTGATGGAAATAAAAAGATATACCTGGAAATGTGAAAAAAAGAATAGGAACCCTAGTGAAAGTGAGATGGCAAAAAATGTAACTAGAACAGGAGAATTCTTTGCAATGAGTTACGTGTAGTGATAAGGAGGAATTACAATGAGACAGCAAGAGCTCTATTTATACCCAGTTTTGTCTGAGATCTCCTTTAGGGAGAAATGCATTTCAGGTTTTATGAAATTATGAGAAGCTAACAACCAAGTTTGTGAATGGACTGGATTAGGAAATGAAAATTGAATTCATGAGAAAACAGATCAGAAGCAGACATGGGAAATTATGAAAGAAAAAATGAGACAACCATCAGGGATAGGAATCAAAAGAAGGAACAGAGTAGGGAAAGGAATTTTGGGAGTCTCTAGTTCAGAATTCAAAAATTTAAAAAATTAGTTTGGAAATCTCTCCATGCCCAACAAAGTCTAAGAATATTTTTTCAAAATCAAACCCCAACTTCCATCAAAAAAGAATCATGCTATTTTAAATGTCTACCCTCTCAAGCTTGTCTTGGATTTATACCCAGAAAGCTCTCACCCACCTCCCAAGCCTATATCTGTCAAAGAAAAACTTGCGTGGGAGTTCATTTGAATTGTTTATTCAAGCTAAGGAAATAAAAAACTCAAATGACTGATTTGATTTTTATGCTACCAAAAAGAAACTGATTCTATCTTGTTGTAAATTGTAAAAACTCTATGCAACTGCCTTATGCTAGTCATGGAGTTTCATAAAAAATATTGTGAAAATCCTTGTCTCTGAATTCTCAAATTTAACTCCCTTCTCTTGCAAAAATTATACATATTACTTCCTAAATTTTCTACTGTTTATTTATTTTTCTACTACTTTTAATAGCTTCCTACAACATAAACTTACAAAGAAAACTATAAAATGTATATATATAGATAAACTTATATTTATATTTAAAAATATGAAATAACTTTAACACCTCTAGCTTCTTTTCTTTGAAGATTTCTTTTGTATTTAGAATTTTGAAACCAATTTGCATCAATCATTCATCCTCTAAAATCCTGCAAGTCCCCACCAAATTTAATTTAAAACCTTCCTCCAAACATTCGAAGACCTCTACTGCTCTTTTTTTTCTTTTTTTCTTTTTTTCAAATTCTCTACCTCTTCATCTATAAATTTTCTCACCTGGAGCCAACAATCAAACTTTTCAATTGATGGTACCCTTGAATGAATCATCAGATCACCTGCCACCTGAACCACCCTTGGACCTTCCCCAATGTTGAGCACCTCACCTGCAACCTTGACCACCCTTGGACCTTCCTCAATATTCAGCCGTACCAATTCTTCCTCAACCACATGCAATTGCAACCTGCACTCCAGCAACTTTAGTTTGGATTTCCTGATACTTATTATCTTTTCCAATTTCATAATTTTCTCCTCCTTCACTGCCAAATATAAATCACAGCAAGAAAATTCCTCAACCCTTGAATCAACCAGCTCTCCCAAAGTACCCACCTTTCCTGATTCCTCAAGCTTTTCAAATTCCTATTCTCCCTTTTATTTTTCATTGCCTTCCTCATAAGACATGAAAACTTCATCATCATCTTCTTTTTCTTCACCTTCTTGTCTAATTTTTCTTTCTTTTCCATTTTCCTGGTTAGAAGCCATCTCCATTGCCTTCCTCAAAGTTGGTTTGTAACTCTCAACAATCCAATAACTCCCCAGTGTATGGCATGTGGCGTTTGCATGCCAAAATGTTCCTGCCATAAGAAATTTGGTGGCTTCAAATAGGTAAACCTTATAAATCTTAAGATCATTAAGTCTGTTACAAATTTATGGTAGAGAAGAATGAAGAATTATTTACCAGTCCCAGAGATGTTCCAAAATAACTCTTCCGGGTTAGTGGACCCCTTGAGAAGAATTATCAGCCACTTCATTTGAATCAATATTATTATTTACAGATCAATAAGATTTAATTTTGACAAGAAAATATCAGGAACTATCAGACATTAACCATCATCCAGAAACTCACACCACACTTGGTAGTAAAAAATTCCAAAGGAAATTATTTAGAAAAAAAATGCTCTGAATTGATGATCTTGTCTGCTTTTCTATGTTTTGAATCAAAGATCCATGAATTTGAAATCCAAAAGCAATGAATTTAGCCCAGGACCCTAATCATATTTTTTTGGAAAAATTGAGTAATGGTAGATATTTTTGGAAGAACACTGTTCGTTTTTTTTCTACCTCTTTTCAGCGCTTAAGGATGAAAACAAATAGCACAGATAAATGAATAAATTTGTTTATGGAGGATATGATATTTTTACTTATTATTACAATAGTCTTCCTGTTGTGTATTGAATTCTTTCTGTTATTTTACATGATTCAAAATTCTTCATCAGTTTGAAAATGTCTTCCACTTAACCAGTAACATTTTTCGATAAGTTTTATCTGTCGATTTTTTTGCCTTCAAGGCGTTTTTCGGCTAAAATTTCTAAAACACATCCCTTTTTTTATCTTCTACCCTTATAATCCTCTGGTGCTCAAGCGCCATGGCTGCTGATAGCCTCCCGAACCTGAAATAACCTAAAACTCCGGAAGGAAACAGAAAAGGATGTATTTTTAAATTCCAAGAAATTTCACGTGCATATGTAAGCTTACCTGTATTTTTTCGGGTCTCTAGCTCGCCGAGGAAGTTAGGGTGCTTTCTTTTCTTTCGAAGTTTCGGTGGTTTTCCCTGGTTCTGCGGCTTTAGCTGTGCTTTGCATAAGCAATTTTGCTTTCGACGTGAATTCTTCGATGCCTCCAGCACCGGAGGGAGGACTTATTCAAAAATGAAACATGGGATTAGATATTTAATTATTACATTCTATCGTATGAATATAAGCATGTGTGGTGATTTTATTCTCTGTCTCTCTGGCTTACAGGTTAATACCTCCGACCCTGTCGAAATGGAAAGTCAAAAATTTTATGAGAGCTCAGCGCAGAAATCTTCCACACTCTTAACCAATCTTATGAATGATATCTTACATTCCCAATTCACAATGCTTTTTTGCCACACATGCGAAATAAATCGGTTTTGTGGTCATCACCGTAAGAACTTGAGTTGGATATTCACTGGCATTTGGAGAGACCCCTATGAACCCAGAATCAAATCCTTGATCCGCAGCTAGCGTGCAGGGATTTTCCAGAGTGGTTTGAGTTACGGTATGGTTCTAGTGACACAAGCGGTTGATCAGGTTAAAAAACCGTTCATCATATATTGGTTGCGCAAGGATGCCAAATTCATTTGTAACGCTAACCTTCGCAAAAAACACAAATGTGATCTTCTCGCTGAAGTCCACAAGAAGGAAAGAAGAAGAAAGGTTAGTTCAATAGTTTCATTTGAAATACCTGGTTCAAAGCTTACTTCATGGTTGCAGTGAGTGTTCGCGGTTGAAACTTCAAACCATCTTTCCCGACAAGTACCTGCCAGGAAATTTTGATCTTATGAGGAAAGGAAAACCGCAAATAACATCACAGACGTATAGCTTACCACCTGGCCCTGGAGCGCCTTGGGTTTTCCAGCCGCGGCTTCGTTTGGTGGAGGTGAGTGGGTGAGTCTTGCCAGCAGAAAAATTGCTAGTAACAGCACATGATCATAAAGCTGGATCCTTCGAGTCATTTTCCTGAATTTCAAAAATTCAAAAACTTGGTCCTTTGTCGAATCAGTGATTTAACCGAGTTCCACTCTTGTAATTCAATGCAATTTTTGAAGGCTGTATGATGATATTAAGAATCAATTATCGGGGCGCATGCTGAAACTTTTGGGCGAATTGAACCGTACTCCTCCAAACGTCAAGTCAAGAACGAATAGGCGGCTAGGACTACTTTCGGGATCCCTAACTTTGTGGTCCCTTTATTTATCTGACTGTATCTACTTACTATCAGTCTTTATGTAAATCAGCATTCTCGGTCTCAAACTCAGTTTGAATTGATTATGATGACCAAGAACCCGATGCTTAAGTCGGAAGTGACAATAGGTTTCGGCTTCCTGATAGGTTCCCCGCTGGTAACCGGCGTCCGGCTACAATAGAGAAATTAATTGCCAGCGGGCAAGTGGATGATAGTTTTTCTCTCTGTCCAGGTCAAGGCCGCTAGCCTGACAACAGAGGTCGTCGTCAAAATTCAATCACTGTGGTGACCTGCAACAAAAATCTTGACCGGCATTCTAATGCTCGCATCACAAATTCCTCCAATTAATTGCGACGGGCGTTTGAACAGCGACGGTTTCCTTTGAGCAAAGCAAGATTCTAATTTTCATAGGAACATCTTAACCAAGGACCGTTTTCAAGGCAGCAACCGCCATTCCCGTAATTCAGTGAGGCATTTTTGGCGCAACAAGTGTCGGTTGGCAATTTCAACCACTGATGAAACAGCTGGGTCCGGGTCATGCAGGTCAACCTTGCAAGAGTATGCTGGTCGTCACTTTTATGACCTGACGATAGACATCCATTCTCCACCTCGTCATGCGGCGCAGTGCGCGCTCAAAATTTGTTTTGTAGCATCAGAGGACATGAGCAACAATTGTCATCAGTTTGCTTCATATTGCAAACGGCACATTAGCATTATATCACACGTTCGCAACAATTACCTCCCCTTTCTTACCGCGGCTCAACTCGCAGTTTGCGTCACCATAAATAGCGGAGAGAAAGCCTTCAGACAACAACAAATTCACCCAAAATGGCATTCAGAAATTTTTTTATCTGTCCTATTTTTTGAAAAAACAGTCCTGAATCATCTCGCAAACCTTTTGAAGAAGCCTCCCACCACCCGACCTTTGGACTTGATCGCTGAAATTTTACAAAAGCCCACATGGCCTCTGGCATTGTGTTAATTTTAATTACCTTAGCTACCCAAGTGATAACTTCAAAGAACTCACGACTTAAAAATGTCTATTTATGAATGGAACAAGAAAGGAATCACATCTAACAAAGAAGATAAAATTTTGGCCGTCATTTAAGGGTTTCAAGGTTTGAACGCCAATTAAGCTTGGATTAACCACCAATATCCACTGATACTGCACAAAGAAATGAATAATGCAAGAACACTGTAAAATTTTGCAGTCTATTAAAAGTGGATTTCATTAGAAAAATTCTATGAAATCTTGAAAGGAAGAAAATTCCTTTTAACAATCAAAAGTTGAACATGAGGCGCAGACAACTGAGGAAAAAACACACAATGAATGGTCAGATTAGTATGATTGAAAAAACAAGTGGCAGTGTTTGAAAAGAAGAAACTCTTGACAAGAAAAAGGATGAAAGTATGAAAATATAACCCATTTTAACTTTCAAACAGACCTTTTTAACTATTTGGAATTGTTTCAACCTTGAATTTGGAAATAAAAAATGTCTTCGGTAGAAGGGGCCCATGCAAATTTCCAACAATTACTTGCAAGTCCTTTGGGGAAAATTTTGGATGTGCGGAAACACCTGAATGGAAAAATTTAAGGCCAAATCAAATCAGTGCATGCATTGCTTAGAAACTCTTGAATTAAATTAGGAAGAGTTCTTCCACCATAAATTTTACCTTTGGGATACAAATTTTTTGGGATACAAATTTTCAATTGAGGGGATACAACTCATTGGGGAACAATTTGAGAAGTTAAACATGATCATAATGGCAAAGTGTGTGCCAATTAATATTCTAAGACAATGGAATTGAAATGTTCCCACATATAAGGCCATGTAGTAGCATCACAAAGATCCCTTGTTCCTGAGGATGTTCATCCTTAGTGGAGGTTAGAATATAGCCCTTTTAGTTCAGTATGTTGGATTGTTTGAGTTGATTTTTGATAGATGATTCCTGAATGTATTTACTAATGACTGATTCTTTTGCTTTTTAAATGGTTGAAACTGATGCAGTGCTCAACTCTTCTCAATTTTTTGATGTCATAACAACAACCTGAATCAGTCTCCCCAGCCATTCTCAGCCATTAGCCATCTGCAATCCTCAGAAAAATTAACTTTCTACCCCTTGGTCTACCAGCTGAACCTCATGATGTATATCCCTGCATACCCTGCAGGTCCTAGGCAACTCTCCCAGTCTCTCTCTCTCTCTTTGGCTTTGTGAATCCTCCATCTCTCCTCCAACTTAATTGGTATGAGAAGCACATATAAATCCCATAATTGAAATCCATAGTACATACTCCTGGCTGGAAAACCCATACTTCCAGTTCAGTACATGACACACCTTTCTGGACAGAATAATTACACAATTCATCAAGCCACTGCCTCAATTTTGATTGGTAAACATGTAATTCCATGGGTATCCCAGCCCAGCACCAATCATCCCTCCTCAAGGCCTTCCCCCAGCTATCACATATACTGGCCTCTCCTTACTTCCTGGAAAAATTCCCCTCAAGGAATTAGTATACTACTTCTTATTGGTTAGTCTCTTCCAATAGGCTTAATCTCAGCACAAGAAATCCTTCCAGCCTACCTTAATCATCTCATCTATCATTCTGGTGTTACTCTTATAGGATTCAGCCATCAAGTTTTCATCAAGAGCCTTACCCCTGGATTAATCTCATAACTTACCTCCCTCATCCTTGTCATTACTCTGCCTGTCTTCATTGCAATAAATAACATCATCTCAATACTGAGTTCTATTAGCAGTGGTGCCCAGGCCATCATCCCCTTGCATTCCAGAGGGAGTTGTGACATTTGATAAGCTCAATTCAATTTTTAACGGAAAACCTGAATAAGTTAAATTGGAGATTTTGAATTCCTTGGTCAAGAATGCAAAACCTTTGGATGAAAATCCAAGGCTCAAGCCAAATTTCTTAGAGTCCAGCCATGGTTGAACAAAATTTAAAGAAACCTTGTGTGGCCTTCAAGGTTTGAACATGTTGAAACGGAACTTCAGAGGGAAAGGTGCGCAAGAAGGGCACCAAAAAGGCCAAAAATTGTAAGTCTTTTATTTTGAAAAGTGTTCATTTTGATTTTTTAATGAACTGATGGTGATAAAATGTTTATATTCCAAGTCCTCAGGCTCAGAATTTCAATTTAATAGTTCCAAAAAAGAGACTGAAAGTGAATTATTCTGCCCTCACTAGAATTGGACTCCTATTCTGAGGAAGAAGAGGTGCAGGAAAAGTCACCCTGGAGCTCATCTTTGGTGAGTATTTATTTGATTAATTTGATTATAATCTTGCTGAATTGAGTTTTTACCATAGTAAACAAAGTTGAAATACCTCAATCAAATACCCAAGAACTTGCATAAGATCTTGGGTGAGGTTTGGGATCCTTTTGGTGACGGTAATTGCATATTTAGAGTATTTGCTAAATCACTTGGGTATGGTGAAAATGGATGGTTTAAAGTCCAAAGGTAAATGATAGAAACATCAAGGAATCATACGGAAGGCTATTCTAAGATACTTGGTGGTAGAAAAAAAGTGAAAAATATCAAATAAAGAATATATTTTGAAGAAATCAATCAAAAGATTACCTCTTCAAAATGGCTATCAAAGTTGGATATGGTTCAAATAATAGCAGATAATTATGCAAAGACAATGTCTTTTGTTTCATTGGAGTCATTTTTTACTTGTAATCCTCTTAGAATGGGTGTAAAAAATCCATTGTATTCCGTCCTCATTCTTGTTTTTAACAATTACCACTGGGTTCATTTATTAATTGAGGGAAATGTGATCCCAACCCTGCACATTGTACCAAAAACTTCTTTTTTGAATGCAAAGAAAGCTTCTGGTTGGGTTGATCATCTCAAAGATCAACAGGATTTTTATTCCAATTCAAAGAGATTATATTATTTCATCATTTGGTTTTTCATTTAATCATTTGGTTTTGGTAAAACATGCACTTCTGATTCTGATCTTGTACTTCTATTGATATAAAGGGTTATCACAGTTTGTAAATCATTATTTTGAGTGTTTTGAGTTAAAATAATGATTTTGATCCTTTGAAATGAGATTTTATTGGTAAGTCAGTTCAACTTGCGTCGGGCCAATCCCATCAAAAGGATTATTTTTACTTCTTATTATGGGATTAGCTTAACACAAGTTGAACTTGTTTTTTTGGAGTTTTTAATACAGGGCTAGTCCATTGAGGTGGAATTTTATCAAGTACACCTAAATGGACTAGCCCTACTTTTTTGTGGTGTTGATTTATTTTTGTTCTAGTCAAATAAAATAAGTTCAACTTTTGTTGTTCTGATCCCATCATTAGAATTACTTTTACTTCTTATGATGGGATCAGCGTAAAACAAGTTGAAGTTGTTTTTTCTTTGGTTTCTTTAGTTCAGGGCAAGTCCATTGAGGTGGAATTACATTTCTCTTTTTTGGCGGTTGATTTATTGACTTTATCAAATTATAAAATGGAATTATATCAATTAAATCTATTATTTTTGATATAATTTAGTTGGATTTGGTTTCGCTTCAATTGAATTTATTTTTTTTAATATAAAATAAATTTTTTTTGTTTTATTGTGTTTTATTCAAACATTATACTATATTTTATCTTATTTCAGGGCTTTATTGTGTGTAGATTGTTTATTTTTATTTTTCCATTTTTTGATTTTCTGGGCACAATTTTTTGATTTTTTTAGAATTTTTAATTGTTCATTCTGATCTATTCATAGGGCCCTGAATGTCCATTCATGGCCATGGAGGTGTGAAATTTCAAATTTTCTTTTTCAAATTACTCCATTTTTTCTTTTTCTTTTTTATTTCTTGATTTTTTCAGGGCAATTTTATATTCAAAACCATAGCTTGCAAATGAGTTGTGAATGCTGGTTCACAACTCCAAGAAATGCAAACCGGTATCTACAACTTGCTACCAACTCTTTGAGTTGTGGCAACCCCCAGGGGTTTGAACAAGTTGTTCACAGGGTTCTGCATGATAATTGGCACATTTGGGGCAAAATATCCCCAAATGGGCCAGTTCAAGGGGGAATTGGGGGTACGTAGGCACCCCTGGACCACATTTGAGTTCTGTCAAACCAAATTTGGGGTTTGGCATACTGTTTGGAACTATTGGCCCACCAAAAGAGATTGGAAACTGCTAGATCAAATTATGCCTATTGGAGAAACAAAGGCTTGGAAAAAACTGTAGACAAACACAATAATTTCCCTTTGTATAATTCTATTTTACTGAACCCCAAAGTGATTAAAATTTGAATTTTTTGAAACAGTTGGATTGAATGAAAAATTGACTTGGGGTTTAAAAACTGTACACACAAAATACTTCCTCTTTTGATAATGTTTTTTTCCTGAACCCCAAAGTGATTCAAATTTGAATTTTTCAAAACAGTCGCATTAATTATTAAATTTACTTTGGGCTTTTTGAATTATGGAACAGTGGTAAGCCCAAGCACCCCTTGATTAAACATGGATAATTCAAAGGAATTAATTGATAGTGCTGATAAAAAAGCTTTGGCAGAAGCTAGGGATTTGTGTAGGGATCTGGGAAATGAAACATTGCAAGCCCCAATCTCATCCTCCACTAGAGTTACAATTGAGGAACAAGATGTTTCACAGGTGAAATGTACTTGTGGTGGTTGTTCAAATTCCATGTTCCATTGGGTTGATTTGGTTTTGGTGAATAATAATGTAAATATGTAACTATGTAACGATGGGGTGCCAGAACCTCTTGAACCTCCTCCTGTTAGAGCCTTTCCTTGTAGGAAAGAAGCTGAGAACTATTTTCAAAAATGTTCATCCATTCATGGCTACACTCTCACAAACTCAAGTAAAAGAGATACAAACACATAGAACTAGTATGCAAAAAATATGGAGCATAAGTGAGGCCCTTGCTTTCCAAATGGAAAAGAAAAAATCACACAAGGAAGGTTTTGTGTCAATTCATGATCTGTAAAAGTCCAACAGTAGAAGATTCCATAGGGCACCTCTTGATTAGAAATTACCAACACAATCATCAACCATCTGAAAACCCCTCAGTTCATCCTCAACTGAGGGTAATCTCTGGCCTGACCTAAGATCAACTAAAGGGAGATTTAAAGATGGGGTAATTGAAATTCAACTAAAAAAGGAAATTTAGAAAGATTTATGGTGGAGAATAAATTGAAAATAGAACAATCAATAATGCTAAGTGCAACTTAAAATTGGAAGAACTTGAGGGGAGGGGTTTTATGGACAATCTAGTTGAAATCTCCAAGATAATCAGGGGGTATTCAGGCCAAAATTCTGTGGAGAGGGTTACTTTGAGGCCTTTTTCTTTGCTTTTCCTGATTATATGAAACATTGAAAAAAAAACACCATGATATGGATTTGTTGGATTGTACTTATAAAGCAAATAGTAAAAAAATCTCTTTATTGCATGTTGCAGGAATGACAGCCAACTCAAAAATATTTACAAAGGATTTTTTTTTATAACAGAAGAAAGTGTTGACTTCTAAATTTTTCCTTTGAATGCACTAAAGGAGTTTAATGATGATGAGGAGAGGCTTTCCAAAGTCTTTTTGATGGACTGTGAAAAAGTGCTGATTTGTGAAATGGAACATAGTTTCCATGAGTCATTGAGACAGTTCTTCTCTTGGAGATTTTCTAAAAATATTCAAGTCAATTGCAAGGTTTTCTTCAGTAATGATAATCAAGGATTTCAAAGTTTTATGTCTCTATGGGCAAATTATGGGGCCTCTAAAACCAAGGGGTTGGAAGAAGTCAATGATGGAGGACTCAGGGTAGGCCAATTTATTGCTTCTCCTGTTCATCTTTGCTGGGATTTTTTATTTCAAAAGTTGTAAAAGTTGTTTCTTGAAAGACCGTGAGGATTTTCCCAAGTATATAAAAAAACCTGTTACCTATCAGAGAGAAATTTGCAAGTGTGTGGACTTGTTTAAAAACTGACTTTAGAAATAAAACAACATCTTGGGTAGAAGGGGCCTATGCAACTTTCAAACAATTAATTGTGGGATCTTTGGGTGAATTTTTGGATGTGTGGAAACACCTTTAAGGAAATATTTATAGCCAAATCAAATCAATGCATGCACCACTTAAAAACTCTTGTATAAAGTGAAGAAACTTTCTTCAAAAAGAACCTTTAACTTTGGGTCAAAAATTGTGAATTGAGATAATAAATACCATTCTGGAACAATTTCACAAGTTAAAGGGTGAAAATGATGACAAGGTGTGAGAAAATCTTTTTTGATTGAGAATTTTAATACTGAGTGGAGGTTAGACTATAATGCTTCAAGTTCAGTAAGTGGGATTGTTTCATTGTTGTATTGTTTGAAGGGCTTGAATTTTTCATGAATCAATTGAATAATGAATCAATTGAATAATGAGATATTTTTTTTTGCTTTTTGAAAGCTTGAAACTGATCCACTGCTTTACTCATTTGAATTGTTGGAAAGTCTCAGTTGAATTTTCATGGGAAAACCTGAATAAAAAAAAGGGAAGATTTGAAATCCCCTTGTCAATCACGCAACCACCTTGTTTGAGAAGCCAAGGCTCAAGCCGCAAGCCTTACATTCCAGGAGTCTTCAACCTAAATTTAAATAAACCTGTTGTGAAATTTCAAGATTTGAGCCTGTTGAAACGGAAATTGAGAAAAAAAAAGGTTAGAAGGGAACCAAAAAAACTAAAAATTGCAGGTATTTTATTTTAAAATTGTTCATTTTAATGCTTTAATGAACTGATAGTCATATGATTCATAAAGTAAAAGTACTTGGGCTCAGAATCTGAATTTCATAATTCAGAGAAAGAGAGTGAAAGAAAATTAGGATACATTCATATGGAATGAGAATCCTCTTTTGAGGAAGAAGATGTGCAGGAAAATTCAAAAAAAAGCTTGTCTCTGATGAGTACTGATTTGAACAATATTATTAGAATGTTTACTAATTGAGCTTTGATCATGGGAAAAAAAATAAATGCCTCAATCAAATACCTGTGAGCTTAGATAGGTTTTTGGGTGATTTTTGGGATCCTGCTGGTGATGATAATTGTGGAGTTAGATTCATCAAAAAATCAGTTGGGCACAATGAAAATAGATGGTTTAAAGTGAAATGGGAAATGATAGAAAAATGGAGGAAACATAAGGCCTGTTATGCTAAAATACCTGGGGATATCAAAGAGTTTCAAAAGATTTAAAAAAATTGATTGTCAAGCCATCAAAGAAAGGATTACCTCTTCAATATGGCTTGCAAAGTAAGATATGGGCCAAATAATATCAGACACTTATGGAAGGCAAATTTGGTTCTTTCCTTGGCTTCATTTTCAAATTATACTCCTATGAAAATGGGTGTAAAACAACCATCAGATGCCATATTCATTTGGTTTCTGAAAATTAACAAATGTGTTCATTTATTACTTGAGGGAGATGTGATTCCCATCCAACCCATTGTGGAAAAAATCTCTTCTTTGACTTCAAGGAGGGCTTCTGGTTAGGTTGATCATCTGAAAGATAAGTTGCATTTGTATTTCAATTTATAAATATCATATCTTTCCATCATTTTGGTTTTCATTTCATCATTTGGATTTGGGCTAACATGTACTTCTTATTCTGATCTTGTAATTCTATTAATATAAAGGCTTATCAAATTTTGATAACAATTATGTTGATCATTGTGAGTAAACATAAATTTTTAGCTTATTCCCCAGCCATAAGTCTGAAAATCTCAGCGGAGCATGGGCGCAGTTTCCTGTCAAGGTGCACTTGAGTAGAATAGGAGAAAAGGAGTAAGAAGTAAGAGTTGGAAGGAGGAGATCACAAGGATGAGAGACCAAGGGAAAAAAAATCACACTTAATTGGAAGAAGGAATCACATTTCAAAGCTCTCTCAAAACAAGTGTCTTACCCAGACAAGAAAATTCAGGAGGATTCAAGACCAAATCACTCCAACCTATTGCATATGTCCTCAGGCAAGATACAGCTAGCAGATCCGCACCCAAAGGTAGTTATTACTCTTCTTATTCTTGCCTGTTTTTCCCAGTCTTTCTCCTGTGTTATTTTTCTCAATCTTTTAATTACTATGTTCATTTGATTCATTCTTTGCTCAAAGATTTTCTTATTTCTATAAGATTTTTTTGTTTATCATTTGACTGCAATGAAGAATTGGTTATATTTCTCTCATGGCAGCAAGAGTACATTATTTGTCATCAAAAAACTTAATAAAAAGAAATCTATAATATTAGTGCAACAAATGGAAAGCTCCAAGGATTGAGGCCATGACATTCAGATCAAGGAATCATCCAGAAACCAATCAGAAAAAAATTATTCAACCAAAGTCAAGCCTGTAAAAATCAGCTGCCACAACTTCCACAAATGGAAGTAGTTTGAGCACCTACTTTTAGGGAAAGGCCATGAAGAAATTCTGGAAAGGTAGTGGATAGAAAGTCACCAGGCAACCAAAAAATATTGGAAGACAACCTACTATGCAATCAGCCTATTGTACAAAGTGGTAAAACACAATCTTCAATATGAGATTAAGTTGTCCCAAAATGAATTCTCCTCAGCTTATCAGTCCCTGGCTTGAGCATGCAGAAAGAAAAAAAAAATTTGGACAGTGACATGCTATTCTTCCTGATCCATCTAGCCTACAAACCTGGGACTTTGCTAAGTGACCACACAGTTTGCTTTAAGAACCAGTATTTTAATTGTGTTGAAACCATCAATGGACGTCCCCCCAAGCCAAAATTCCTGGCAGTTTCACAAGGAATGGCTGCCATCCTTTTTATCAAGAGTCTTTGCCATGAATTCTCTCTCTGGCTGCTAGTCCAGTTGTCCTACAATCTCACGCAATTAACTCTTGAAACTGAGAGCAATCATATTATGCTGGAAGACAGTAGATGCAAATCCCACAACTCTGGCTCAACCTATTGTGCTCATCCCCTAGATTCAAATTCTCAAGGAAGTTCAAAGCCTTGTCATCACCCCCAGCAGCTAAAGTCTCCATCTCTGGGTTGTAATACTTCAAACGGTTCTGGCCCCAGGCAGTTGTTTGGAGGGGAAAGGTGCTTTTTTAGGCTTCCCTCCTGAGTGTTACAAAAATATTTAGATGTCACCAGAATCAAGGTCCAGAAACTTTTGAACAAGGAATCAACAGGGAAGGGATAAAATTAATAGTAAATGGTAGCTATTGGAAAACACTATCCAAGGCAAGATGGTTTGGGAACAGACTTGATCAAAATAAGTTAGTTTTTGATCACAGTTCAATAGGAAAAATCCAGTTGTAGGTAACAAGGCCCACAAGCTCAAAACTCTGGTTTTCAGCAGAAGATTGGGGATGATCAACTCAAAACCAGCCAAACTCCAGGTTTTCAATGAACCTGCCCAACTCTCTGAAATCAAGCACTTGAAGGGTACCAGATAACTGTTGGTGGCTGTACCAAACAAAGCAATTTTTTTATGAAGCTCTAGAAGCAAAGCAATAACAAATTTGAACATGAATAAACCAACACTTCTCAAGGGACTCAAGAGTAACCTGGAAAAATGCAACTTCTTAAAAGGATTTGAGTTGATTTATCTGGTTGAAAGACTTAAGGGATGAGGATTGTAATCTTATCATTCTAAGAGGAGAAGATCTGGGAGTCAGATGAGGGGAACTCTGGTTCAGTGTAAGTAAGAACATATAATTTGATTGAACTAGATCAAACACAGAATTAAATAGATTAAGTACAATAAGGCTGAATAGTGGTCAAGAAATAATATAATAAATAATTTTAATGAATAAGGATTTTCAGTATCACACAAGATGTCACAGGATAAATAAGTATTAGGAATTGGGCCACTGGAGATGAAAGATAGAGGAGGCACTAGAGTTGATACTGCCAGAACAACATAAAGACTTCACTAAACTAAAATACTTAGGGCAACTGCCTCTGTTTATTATGATAAAGATGAAACTGGAAATAAGACTAACGAGATAATTATAGAGATCACACTAGACATAAAACTTGGAGCATAACATGAGAATACAAAGCTTGATAACTGTGCACTCTAGCATTAGGCAACACAATGTAAGACTAGAATTCTAACACTTCTAAGAAACAAAGCAAGGTTTAACACTCCAGGTTTTAAGCTTAATAAAACTCTTAGTCAAACATGACTGATTCCAGAAGGACAATCAAAGAGTTATCAAGACCAGTATGGTCAAAAAAAGGGATCAAGGAGTGGTATAACACCCTCAAGAATTCAACCAAATAAATTATTCTTCAACCAGCAAGGCTATTGGCTAGTGATAATGGATGATGCCACAGAGTGGCGGATCAGGGATTTGAGTTTGGAGTCTCAACGATCAGAGGGTAATCATGGATATACCCTGGATAAAGATGAAGATGAATTGGTCAGATAGGGGGGGAAGATGGACTCACTCCCCAAAGATTCATTGATTGGCTCCTAAAATGATGATGGATGGAAAAAGGCTTGGTAGAGCCCCTCCTTTTATGGCAAAGAGACGCTATAGAATAATTACAATTGGAGGACACAAATGAAAGTGGTGTGTTGACCAAATCTGGACACCCTGGACCAGATGCATGAAAAATTCAAAAAAAAATTTACGGTTATTTTATTTAGGTTTATTCAAAAAAAAAAAATTGGAATTTCTTTTTCAGTATCACTTCTCCAATTTCCTCATCCTGTCAAACATCCCTTTGTCCCATTTGTCTAGGACAGGCCTCTCTTGGCCTGACCATCTAGGTAGCATGTTTGATCCCCTCTCTCTTTGTTCCCCCCCTTCCTTTTGGCCAAACGCGCGGTCCAAGACCCGCTCGGCCCAAGATCTCATCTCCAAACCTCAACCTCCAATCCATCTCCTCCCATCACCTTGGTCCCAATCTTCTCCTTGCTTGTCTTCTCCCTCAGCTATTCAATTGGGTCATGCTGTCCTCCCTCCGATCCAACAACCAAGTACATCATCCAATCCCTCAAACCCAACCTGCTCCCCTCATCCTCATCTCAACCTTCTCAGGATGATGGTGATCACCATTGTCAATCCCAAGATGAACAAGAGATTGTCAATCGACTCAAGGCTGACATGAATCGCTTGCAGGTTGTTCTTGACTTGGGTGCTTGTACCAAGACCTGGTCCTCCTTCTGACCCTTTCCAGGATCTTGACCCTCATCATCTAGTCCATAACCTCACTCACAGTACCCCCCCAAGGTTCTGGCAGATTTTTCATCCCGTCCCTCGCTCTTATTGTCTGCCAACTTTATCAGTGTCCTGCTTGTTTGTCGTTGGTCGGACTCATTTGTCTTTTCTACTTGCTCTGTCAATTGCAAGTCAAATGCGCCCTCATCATCTTTTCCATCTCAAGTTTGCTTGGTTGACCAAATCATTTAATCCCATTGATTCTCCTTCAATCTCAACCTCAAGTTTGCTAGAAACATCTCTCTCACCACTCTCTTGCACACACTCCCAAGCTTGACATCTCCCACGTCCAACTCCTCACTTGACGGTCTTGATAATCAACAATCATTAAAGATGCCCCCTACCTCCTCATCAACCTTCCCATCTGCCAATCCATCCATAGCTTGCACCCCCTTCCATCTTTGGGTGAGGGTGGGAGAGTGACATCTACTGCCTGCCAACACCCGCGGGCGGTCTGGCCCATTTTTCTTTCCCCACCCCTTCCGCCTTTGGGCAAGGGGTGGGTGTGATCTGGTTGCGCGCATCCGTCCACGGATGGACGCAGGATAGGTGAAGGGATGAAAGTATCCCACCCCAGTCAGGTAGGCCGGACTTCCACCAGCCTGCGTGATAAAATTATTCTGATCACCTTTATCTGAAAAAAAATTCTTTCTTTCTTTTTCAGCTCCATTTGTAGTATCCCTTGTACATAGTCTAACAGGGCCTCCTGCCCATATAAGGAGGGGATCTGTCCTGACTTTTGGAACATCAGCACATCCTACATCACAACATCATCATCTGATCAGAGCACATCTTATCCCCACATCACATTAGCACAGGGTATCACCACCATTTTCACCTTGCAATACATTATCCATGGGGTCTTCATTCCCCTTTATCTGAGACAAAAAATTTGGTTATATCTATGATTGCCCCTTGATCCTTGAGCCTCCATACTCAAACCCTTGATTCTTGAGCCTCCATACTCAAACCCTTGATCCTTGATTATTAACACCAACCAATAGCTTTGCTGGTTGAAGAAGAATTTGAATGATTGAATTCTTGAGTGTGTTACACCACTGCTGATCCCTTTATCCAACCATACTGGTCCTGATCATCCTTTGATTATCTTTCTGGAACCAGTCACGTTTGACTGAAGAGGTTTTATTAAGCTTAAAAACTGGGTGTGTTAAACCTCCCTTCATCTCTTTTCAAGTTGAATTCCGCCACGCTACTCTTGAGTCCCTTGAGAAGTGTTGGGTTATTCTTGTTTGAATCAGTTATTTTTTTTCTTCTAGAGCTTCTTCAAAAAATTAGCTTTGTCTTGTGCAGCCACCCACAGTTATCTGGTACCCTTCAACCACTTGATTGCGGAGATTTGGGCAGGTTCATTGGGAACCTGGAGGTTGTTTGGGATTGAGTTGATATTTCCTAAGCTTCTGCTGACAACCAGAGCTATTAGCTTGTGGGTGTTGTTACTTACATTTGCCTTGTCTTGTTGAACTCTGAACAAACCTGAAATTCTTCTATTCAAGTTTTCCCCGGCACCATCTTGCCTCAGATAGTACTGTTTCCCAGCTACCAACTACTATAATCTTTATCCTCTTACATTTGGTCCCCCATTTACCAGGTTCTGGACTTTGATCTTGGTTACATTCAAATATTTTTTGTAACACTCAGGAGGGCAGCCTAAACAGCATCTTTCCCCTCTGCAGAACTGCCACGGCCTAGCACCGTTTGGAGTCTTACAGCGGATTTTTTTTTTTGATAAGGGGATCAGGAAGGTCTGGTTCTCCCTTGCCAACCTTCCTGAAACTGGGGTTAGAAGATCTCACCCTCATCTGTTGCTTGTGTCCCTCTGCGGATGCTTGTGCCTGACAACAACAAGTGATTGGCAGGCAGTGGGCACAAGCGGCCACAAACAGATGAGCAGGCTGAGCAGATTGGTTGGTGGATGATAGAGAAAAGTAATGTTATTCATGTAAAAAAAAATATAAAAAGAGCTTGAGGTCTAATGAGATGAAAGGATTAAAGAATGAGTGAAGGGGGCTTGTAACTTCAAGCATAACGGACCTGAGGACAGGAGGAAAATGACACTCCGGTTGATGTTGTGAGTGAACAGATGATGAATTCCACTTGAGAGCACCATTATTTTTATAGACTAAATACATGATTGGCCAAAAAGTGGTTGAGTACAAAATGAATCAGGAAAAATTAACATAAGCAGTTTAAGTGACATGGTAAGTGAAATTTTATGCTTGGACAGTCTGACAATCACTACTAAGAACACAGCCTAGTTATATTTTAACCATCATTTTAATACTTCAATAACAACAATAATATAAATCAAATCAAACAAATCAATGATACTTCAAACTCCAGTGAAAGTCACATAAATATAAACTCAAATTCTAACACACCTGCTTGACTTGCACTGGAGGAAGTTATGGAGCATGTTTGATTCTAATCATGTGTAGAATTGATAAAATTCACTTGGTTGATTTGTAGGTAGATTGAGTCGTGAGTATTTGAGCAAAGAGTAGCGCCTTGAGGGATTTTGATCCAACTGGCTGCAGGTCTTGCTGATACACAACAGTGTTGATTGGATTGGATTGTATTGATTGATTGATTGATTGATTGATTGATTGATTGATTGATTGATTGATTGATTGATTGATTGATTGATTGATTGATTGATTGATTGATTGATTGATTGATTGATTGATTGATTGATTGATTGATTGATTGATTGATTGATTGATTGATTGATTGATTGATTGATTGATTGATTGATTGATTGATTGATTGATTGATTGATTGATTGATTGATTGATTGATTGATTGATTGATTGATTGATTGATTGATTGATTGATTGATTGATTGATTGATTGATTGATTGATTGATTTATTGATTGATTGATTGATTGATTGATTGATTGATTGATTGATTGATTGATTGATTGATTGATTGATTGATTGATTGATTGATTGATTGATTGATTGATTGATTGATTGATTGATTGATTGATTGATTGATTGATTGATTGATTGATTGATTCCAATCTCAACCTTTTCCTCTTAGGTTCTTGATTTCCAGCATGAGACTTCACCCCAGACAGCCTTGTTCATCCAATTGTCAATATTGACCATGACCGGGATGGCCTCCTCGGGAGTTTCCCAACCCTTACGGAGGAGTTTGTTATAGAATTGTTGAGGGGATTGATAGACCCAGGTTTGTTTCTTCTGATCCGAGTCACGATGATTGATAGGACATGAGGAGGTAGCCAGTTCACCATGACTTGATGAGGATGATGGCGGACTGGTGGCATCAATCAATGGTGAACATGGGATGGATGACATAGTCCGCTTGAGCGAGCGTGAGGTACGCTGAACAGGTGAGGGTGTTTGGGCTAGATGGGGCATGTTATTGAGATGATTGAAGTCCTGGTTTGCCATCAGCTGATAATCACTTGCCTCGGGTTGCTGACGATCAAGGTGTTGGATGGGACATTGACTAGTCCTACTCGGTGGTGATCAATTGCTGGCGTGTTTGTCTGGCTGGATTGATGATGACCCAGAGGGGATGACAGATTGAGAGCTTCCCATCCTCAAAACAAGGCCTGGTTTTCTTTGTTTTTGTTCTTGGTCAATCAGTGCGGTTATTGGCTCTTTGGTCTTCATCCATGAAACCCAATTTGTCTTGTGGTTGAGGATCCGAGTACATGTCTCTTCCCAAGTTCTTCATCTTCATATTTGACGTTTTCATTGACTGATCCGTTGTCATCCTCTCCCCCAAACAAGTCCTCTTCTAAGTCAGCTTGGTCGTTCAACTCTTGATCTGATGGTTTGGATTGGGGGGATGGCTCTTCTTGCAGCTCCTCTTGAGGTGCAACCGATGGACTTGGAATCTCATCGTCAAATGGATCGGACATGCTGAGGTTGTGTGCTAGTGCTGGACAAGTCCTCGTGACCGTTTCAAAGTTGATGGTTGATGCCTACCGTTGAAGTGGATGGATGGGATGAGCATGAGTGTCACTGACAAGGCTCATCCCCATCTCACCCCCTCGCCAAAATAGTTGAAGATCGGCTTTCAGGATGAGACTGTTAAAGGCGGAAAGTTTGAATGAATTATAGTTGGCTCAGGTTGAGCAAAGGCTTTTAACCGTGTAAAAAAAATATAAAAAGAGCTTGAGCTCTAATGAGATGAAAGGATTAAAGAATGAGTGAAGGGGGCTTGTAACTTCAAGCGTAATGGACCTGAGGACAGGAGGAAAATGACACTCCGGTTGATGTTGTGAGTGAACAGATGATGAATTCCACTTGAGAGCACCATTATTTTTATAGACTAAATACATGATTGGCCAACAAGTGGTTGAGTACAAAATGAATAAGGCAAAATTAACATAAGAAGTTTAAGTGACATGGTAAGTGAAATGTTATGCTTGGACAGTCTGACAATCACTACTAAGAACACAGCCTAGTTATATTTTAACCATCATTTTAATACTTCAATAACAACAATAATATAAATCGAATCAAACCAACAATGATACTTCAAACTCCAGTGAAAGTCACATAAATATAAACTCAAATTCTAACAATTCAGTGGTTGCCTTGGATGATCCTCTTGCATTGCCTTTCTGAAAGCAGAGAAAGCAAGCTTCAATGAAGGTTGAGGGTTGCAACAGCCACATAGAGTTGTGAAGATCAATGGTATTCATACTATGATTGAGGTAGTTGGTGGATGTGAGATATTTGTGGGAAACAATGAGCTCTTGAAAACACAGGGCCAGCGATCAAGGGCAACTTGCCCTTGTATTTTGAATCTGGATCATTGATTGGATGAATTTGAGAGGTGGGTGAGATTGATGGTTGATTGATGGTACCTTGGCCAGGAGTGGTTGGGCTTAAGGAGATCAAGAACAAACCAACGCTGAGGAAGATCTTCTCACCAGGGAAGGGGATCAGATTTTTGTTGGAGGAGATCATAGGACAGTTGAGAGCCATCTTGGGATTTTTTGAGATTGGGTTTGGGGAGTGTGATGGTGATCAATACTATTGTTTGAGGATCAGAATGAGGAGAAAGAAGGCAATGATTGTTTGCGCATGCATGGCCAAAAGAATTGGGTGCCAAGCACAAAGCAAAGGAGTTGAACACAAGACCTGGGGACTTGAACACCCCAGGGGGCCCTCCTAGACCCCTACGACAGGGGTAAGTTGGAGAAAGGGAAAATTAAAAGCTTTCCATACCAGAAAAGAATTTACTTTTTTTTTGAGATAGAGCAAAGATAAAAAAATACTAAAATTTTCCCTTTTTCAGAGGTTTCCCAAATTGGTCACCACAGCTTCAAAACATCACCCTGATGAGGCGGGTTGCTCCCACCAGGAATCTCCCAGCAAAGAAAGATGCAGAAATACAGGCCAAGGTGAATCAGATTTCCAAAGAATTGAGGAAGCTCCAGTATAAGTTCTCTCTTAATGCCATTGAGGAAGGGGGCACAACCTCCAATAAAAAAGTTTCAGACACTCTCAGTGAAGATGACTCTGATCTGGAAGTGTGTAGCTTTCACGCCCTTGAAAAGGGTATCTGTAGCACAACCGGCCCAACTAGGTCCTGTCTTGAGCTCATCTATGACCCAGGTGCATCCCGCCCTACTGTGTGCAACAACTAACTTCTTCTGGAATCAACTATATTAACCAGATCCCTAAATACTTATGGTGGGAATTTTAAGATAACTCATGTGGGGAAGATTTAAATTGGAGGCATTCATATATACCCTGTATACTATGCACCTCAGAGTCCCAGAAATCTTGTGTTGGAAAATCAGTTGGAGGACCATGGACTGAAGATTCTTCACCAGAATCAAAAAATTCTAGTCAAGCTCACAAAGAAAATATTCTTCCAATTTATTTTCATTGGAAATTTCTACATGGCTCACCTGGGCCCTTCCTGCTCTCTGGTATCCTACTCTCTGGCGGTGCTACACCACAATATTGACTGGAATCCAGTCCTGGGTCACCCCTTGGATGAGTATCTGCGCTGGTTCCTCTCTCTTCACTTAATGAAAAATAGTGATCCAAGATTCTCTTCAGCCAACTGAAAGGTCTGCAAGACCTGCAAGATCAAACAATTGCCTCACACCAATCCCCTACCATCTTCTCCAACCCCCTTGTCCCAACTTAACATGTACTTCCTCCAAATTACCCCACCGTCCAAGCATGGCATGTGCTAAATTTTGGTAATCATAGATGGTTTCTCCAGATTCAATTGAATTTAGTTCCTTAAAATGAAATCCCACTTTGAAATCCACATAATTTCCTTTTTACAGGAGATAAAAAATCAAATTGATAACACAACTACATTCCTTCACTGTGATTGAGGTGGTGAGTTTGGATCCAACAGGCTGGTCTTTTTTCTTCAGTAACAATGGAATTTACTTGAACAGGGCCCAGCTCACTCACTGCAGACAAACAGCTTGGCAGAACAATTTAATCAGAAAATTCTGAAAAAGATATGTTGTCTCCTTGCTCATTCCCCTTTCCCCATCTCATACTGGGATGAAGCAGAATTGTACTGTTCCACCCTTACCAACTTTCTTCCCCCAAAACACTCAAATGGTCTTATCTGGCTAGCATGCTTACTGCAAATAAATGTGCTATTGAGCCCATCGGGGAGATTTCAAAGCTCATTCCCTTTGGGCTGAAGGTACAGATTTTCAATTTCCACACTTCAATATTCTTCCCCGGTTGTCTCCTCTCCTATTCCTTGGCTACAAATGGTACTCCAATACCAGTCCATTCCTTAACCCTCTGAAGAAGAGTATCACCATCAGTCAGGACTTTACAAATACTCAGGCCAACTTTGACTAGGGTAGTCCTTTCTGGTTGAAAAAACCTCCCACCTCTCTCCCAGATTTTCAAGCCACATCCTCCTCCAAACCATTGTGTGAAACCATCCTCCCCCTTCAAGGCTTGACCTGCAAGTTCTCCACCTTTCAAACTGTTGTGCTGTCTTGCCTGTCTCGCTCAGTTGGTGCTTAAATCCTCTGAAATCTTGCCAAGCCTCAAAATTCAGCCATCTTGGATGCACCTGCAACAACTCCTTCTCCAGCCTCAGCCCCAGATGCCCCCTCTTTCAAAAACTTTGCGTATTTTAATTATAACACCAGAGCACCCAGGGAAATCAGAAGCCATCTGGATCCCCCTGTTATTCTGCCTGGGTGCACTTTCTCTGAAGCAAAAGCTGCAAATCACTTGATTGATTTTTCCACCTTCAATGAGAGCAAAGATGACAATGATTCCCCTTTATTGGAAGTAATTTTGGTTTTTGAGGCAATGGCCAGTGATGATGAGCACCCTTTGAGGTTGGAGTCTATGGAAGGTAAAAACTCTTGCCTCATCAGTTGTAACACAGGAACTCTGGTTTCCCCTCCTTAGAATGACATTGTTATTGGTGGTATGTGGCACTTATTTAGGAAGAGGAACTCATTTTGAAAGGTTGTTTGAAACAAATCAATTTGGGTGTGCTTTGGAAGCCACCAAAAATTCCCTTGTAACTACCTCAATACCTAATCATCTGTTCTTCAAATGAAATCCCCCAAGTCTCTCCTGTCCCTTTCTGTTCATTGCAGTATGCATGTGTTCCGGTTTGATATGGAAAAAGCTTTCTTATATGGAGATATCAATGCAAAAATCTATGTTTCTCAGGTCAAGGCTTTTGAGGCGCCAGGTAAGGAAATCTGGTTATGGAAATTGAACAAGTCTCTCTACAGTACCAAACAGACACCAAGATGCTGGGAGTAAAATTTTTCTGCCACCCTGTCCAAACTAGGGCTATCTCCATTGGAAGGAAACATGTCTCTTTTTGTCAATGCCAACAGGTCTGTGATGCTGCATATGCATTTCAATGATGGATTGCTAGTGGGCCCCAATTGCAATCAATTGCTTCAGCTTCTGGATCAGCTCAAATCAAACTACTCCATCTGTTTTCCAGAGAATCTGGTTCAGCATCTTGGGTATATGCTCAAGTGGCAGGCTGACAGCTGTCTAATTTTACATCAGCTGGAATTTTGCCTGAAAAGACTACGTGAGCTAAGTATGGACTTTGAAAAATATTTACAGGCTCCTGCCCCTCTGAACTTACATCATCTCATCTCCATCAACTTGTCAGTGTTCAACATGAACGTCATGCAAAAGCGGTGGGGATGATGATTCATTTGGCCATCAACACAAGGCTTAACATTGATCATCAATATTCTCTCAGGCTATGCCAACTTTCCAACTGAAGCTCATTGGAGCATCTTGAAGCACATTATCCGGTATTGAAAAGTTAATCCATCCATGGTGATTCATTTCAAGCGCTCTGGAAACGCAGAACAAGGTCTCCGCAGGTGGGCAGACACCAATTATGTCACCTTGGAAATCAGCAGGAATTCCACCACTATCTATTTTATAATGCTCTATGTCAACCCAATATTCTGGGCCTCAAGAAAACAGACCATTACTGCACAGTTAACAATGGAGGAAAAACTTATAGTGATGAACATATGCAGCAAGCAAATGCAGTGGTTGTCCAATCTACTGCATGGTCTAGGCCTTCAGATCCCCGTCCAAATATCATGAATGATAATCTTGGGGCCAACTTCCTGAGTTAGGAAGCACAGCTGAACCCAAATTAAAGGAAAATTGAAGTCCACTATCAGCACCTCTGCAACCTTGTGGCCAAATCTCTCTTGTATTTTATGCACTTCCCGTCCAATGAAATGATTTCTGATGTCCTTAACAAAAAATTAGGGTACATAAAGGTCATTCAAGCTTGGATGATGCTAAAAATTATTCCGCCCATGAAAAGGAGCAGTTTTAGCTGATTCCCCAGCCGTAATTTTGACAATTGCAGCAGAGCATGGGCAAAGGTGACTGCCAAGGCACCCCGGGCCTGTCAAGGCGCACTCAAGTAGAAGAGTAGATGAGGAGAAGGAAGGAAGAGGTTGGAGGAGGAAAGTGGAAGGAAAAGAGACCAAGGAAGAACAAATTCACACTGAAGTGGAAGAAGGAATGACATTTCCAAGCACTCTACAAACAAGAGCAGATTCAGGGGGATTCAAGATCAGATCACTCCAAAATATTGTATATTTCATCAGGAAAGATCCAGATAGAAGAGCAGTTCCCAAAGGTAGTTCCAAATCTCCTGCTTTGTTTCTGTTTTTCCCAGTATTTTTCTCAATCTTTTGCTGAATATGGTCATTTGATTCATTCCTTGTTCAAAGATTGTCTTTTTTCTATAAGAGTTTTTTTTTATCATTTGACTGCAATAAAAAATTCGTTATATTTATCTCATAGTTATGTTGAGTTTTTTGAATGATATTTTATTTTTAAGTAAGTTCAAATTGTGCTGGGCTGATCACATCATAAGGAGTATTTTTTTCTTCTTATGCTGGGATCAGCTCAAAACAAGTTGAACTTTTATTTTGGGGGTTTTAATTTAAGGCTAGTTCAATGAGGTGAAATTGTATCAAGTCCACCTCAATGGACAAGCACTATTTTTTGGGGGTGTTGATTTAGTTTTGCGCTAGTAAAATGAATTAAATTCAACTTTTGTTGGGCTGATACCATCATAAGAATTCTTTTCAATTAAAATGGGATCAGCTCAACACAAGTTGAATCTTTTTGGAGTTTTCAATTCAGGGCTAGTCCCTTTGGGTGTTTTTATTTTATTTTATTCAAATAATATATTCCTTCAGGGATGTATTGTATGAAAATTTCTCGTTCTTATTTTAATTTATCCACTTTTTTATTATTTTTTTGGCACAGTTTTATGGTTTTTTATACTTTATAATTGTTTATTTTTTTTATTGAGAGTGCCATCAATAAAAATTCATGGCCCTGGAGTTGTGAAAATTTCACAATTCTTTTTTTGATTTTTAATTCTTTTTGATTTTTTTTTTTTTTCAATTTCTTTGATTTTTGATTTTTTTAAGGGGAATTTTGAATTCACAGCTCATTGAGGCGTGCACACGGTTAAAAAAGGGTCCTTTGGCACGCCACATGGTCCAATCCAAGCTGTGTACCACCCCCCACGGCTCAAGGAGTTTTTCAGCCCACCCAGCCCGATGCGCCGCAGTGTGGACTTCCACACGACTATGTGCAAGCCGTGTGGAGTTGTACACGGCTCAAATGTAGTCGTGTGGCATCCCACACAGCACCGGACCGCAGTGAGCAAAAAAAAAAAAAAAAAAAAAAAAGGAAAAGGAATGAAAGGGTACTAACACAACCCATAAGCTAAATAAACCTTCCAAAAAGACAGAAATCAACCAAAAAATCAAAGAATGTTCATTCTTTGGTTAAAAATAAATAAATAAATAAATCAAAATAAAAAAACTGTTACTATCCAATGGACTAGCCCTAAAGTAAAAAGACTCAAAAAAACACAAGTAACTGGACTAGCCCTAAAGTAAAAACATAAAAAAATACAACTAACTTGACAAGCCCTAAAGGAATTTCAACTTGACTAGAGCTAAATTAAAAGGGCCAAAAAATTAAAGAAGTCTTATGACCAGCCCTAAAGTAAAAGTGCCCAAAAAAATACAAGTCTTTTGACCAGCCCTAAAGTAAAAACACCAAAAAAAAACAAGTTTGACTTGTGTTAAGCTGATCCCATTCCAAGCTTAACATAAGTTAAGCTTGTGATGGAATCAGCCCCACACAAGGTGAAATGACTTAGCATTAAACTCTCATTCGAGAACAATCAATAGAATTATTTTAACTCAAAACACTCAACATAATGATTTTCAAAATGTGGTAACCCTTTATATTAATAGAACTTGTTAGCTGCATTATAATTACAATTTATATGAAACCCAATGATGAAATGAAGTCAAAGTCTATAATCTCTATAATCTAGAATACATTTGCAGTTGATATTTTAGATGATCAACCCAACCAGAGGATTTTTTAGAAATCAAGGAACGTGGTTTTGCTACAATAGGCGCAATTGGAATCATTTCTCCCTCAAGTACTAATAGAACCCAGGAGTTATTGTTCACAAAGGAAATGAAAATTGGACCTGATTGATCAGTAACACCATTTTTCATTGGATTATAAGTATCACATGAATCCAATCAAATAAAACATATAGATCTCAAATATGTGTCTGCTATGATTTGACCCATGTCTAAAGTAGCCAGTCATTTTGAGGAAGGAATCTTTTCATTGATGTCTTCAAAATCAATTTTTTTTATCTTTTCAACCTTCTTTGCACCACCAAGCATCTTAATGTAGCATGCTTTATTTTTCTCTAATTTTTCAATCATTTCCTTCCTAACTTTAAGCCAACCATGTTCTTCATAACCAAGAGATTTAGCAATGACTCTAAATCCTCAATTCACCAGGAAAAATCTGGTGGATCTGGTAAGCCAGTGACATCACATCCTTTTAATGAGATGGTTGAATCCAATGGATTTCTTGAATGTTTCCATCATTTGGAAACACAGCTGACCCCCAGTTTACAATTAGTTGCTTCAAAATTTCTTCAATTATTCACATTTGTTTCTGATTTCATTCCATTCTGTTTCACCTTTTGATATCCTAGCTTTCTCCTTCTTTTCTTCCTGTCTTACCTATGATTTCAAATGGTATTCTCTAAGGTTTCTATTTTACTTCCTCCCAGATTCCACGTGGTTTCCAATTTTTTTGTCCCTGATTTCCCCCTGATTTCTCCCTGATTTCTCTCTGATTTCTTGCTGATTTCCCACAAGTATCCATTTTTCCCCCTATGAGGATAATCCCTCATAATTTTCTGAAATGAAATAAAAGCATTTTTTGAACAAAGGTTATCCTCATCATTCATACAATTCCTTTTCTCATGCAATTTCTGTTCTATGTACAGGTAATTCTTGATAAATTTAATTGCAATTCACTCCAAAAATAATTCAAATAAAAAAAATGGAAACAATTCATAACACTTGGGATATTGCATAATTTTTAAATTTCACTTTCAGGAAGATATAATTTTGTGACTAGTATGATTCCATTTTGAGAGAAATATGCACACTGGCCATCAACAGCATCACAAGAAATGATTTGTTGTTCAATCCCATGTTGAACTTTGTACACATTGAGATGCTTCCAATCAACTAAAAAATTCCTTTCAATTTGAAATGGATTCACTTCCAAGAAGTAACCTGGTATGCTCCCATATGGATCCACCACACTGAATATGGTTTTTATCTGACCCAAGAAGGAGGCTTTACCCAGATTATATGACACAGTACTGTTTCCATAATTTGATTCTGTTGTGGATAATGCCATTCTATTCCAATGGAGATGATTCCAATAGTTCCACCATGGTGAGAGAGTAACAGTGTTTGGTTCATTGGCACTATTGATTTGATTGAAATCTTGCCAATTTGTAGAAGAGATGGAATTCCTGAGATAATTGAGGAATTTGTAATAAGATTCTGGATTTGCATGGACTGGATTTAGCTGTGGGATTGAATTTGACCTGGTGGATGATTCAAGAATTCTTGAAAGTTGATTCACCTCTGGTGGTGCACCTGGTGAGTTGATCAGGGACTTTAAATTTGAAAGTCTGCAGAACCTTTGAACTATAGTAAGTGGTACTTCATCTGAGTTTAATGTAAATCATAGTCAGCATTGTTGTATTCTGTATATCTTTGATTTAAAGGAATTCACACACCCAAATAATTTTTGGTGTTGAACTTGGAAAATATCCCATTCAAGCGCTCATAAGCCCAGGTAGCACATGTGGGGCCAGGCCCCCACCTTTGTAAAAGCTCAGGTATATGGGATGCAAGATGATGATTTGGCTTTTGATTTTGCTCTGGAAAGAGCTTCCTACAAAGTTGGCGATATTTTTCCCAGTACCTGGTGAAATCAGAACCATTTTGAGAGCTGGTATTCCAACTAGTGGCAATGTTCAAACAGTTCACTAAATGGAAGGTATTTTCAACAACTATTTCTGGGAATGGACATTGTTCAAATTGCATGGCAATCATGAAATTGGGAATGTAGACTTTATAAAGGAGAGACCACTCTGCAGCCTTGAGACTTCCATGACTTGCTGCTCCAAGGTTTTTTGGTACTCTTGTCCAATCAGATGGGATTAGAGTAATCTTGATGACTTGTTGAAGATTTTTCAGCAGAACAGAATCAAACTTGAATTTTGACAGAATTGAAGGGCTTCGCTCAGGGATATCACTGGTGCTTGGATCCAAAAATGAGACAGGTATATAATCTAAGTCAGAGAAAGAAGAAGATTCTGCCATGAATTCTTCATGAGTTAGAGCCAGAGGTTGTTCTCTCCCTTTGCCTATGGATTTTTGTATATTTTGAATATCTTGCTGGGCATCTCTTTTCAAGTAACGCAATTCTCTAGAATCAATTTGTTTTTCGCTGGGATCTTCATTGTCTCCACTTTCATCTTCATCATCATTTGACCACTCATCTGATGAGTCTGGAGTTTTTTTCTGTATCTTTTTCCAAGAGGATTCTGGAAGTTTCAATTTGGTAACAGCATGATCTTTCAAGGCTCCAAGAATCATATTGTGCATTATGTCAAGGTTGGCCATTTTTGTGGCATCCCAATAAGGGAGTTCTTCTAATATTGAGTAAAGGACACCATTCTCTTTGAAGAGATGATCTCTGTGTGATTTAGTTGCATGTAACCATGAATTTAGTTGAATTTTGTGCTCTGCTAAATTTCTTGGGGCCCAATTGAAAGGCTCAATCTCATTTATCTCAGACTTCTCAATGGTACAGAAGTTGCAAAACCTTTTTCCTGAATGACTGGTAAATCCTATGATCTTGCGCATTGCTAAAACATCTGCTATGACAGTGAGTATAGCCGCTCTGATGGTAACTCCTGAAGGATTATTATAGGTCTTGGAGAAGTGGAAACCATTCCAAAGTTTCTGAAGTTCTCTGACTAGGGGGGTGAGTATATGATTCAGTTGAGGACCAGTAGGCTCTTTGGGGCCAGGTATGATTCCTACCAGATAAATGTTTTCTGCTTTCAGACGTATTTCAGGTGGAAGATTCAGGCATACCATGGAAATGGTTCCAAGAGAGGCATGACGACTAGACTTTCCAAAAGCATTAAACCAGTCAACATATAGGGTGAACGCTGTGGTGCGCTTTTATGGACGCGAGTCAGGAAAGGGCTGCAGGCGGCGCGCTCAGCAATGGGAAGGGCCTTGTCGCAGCTAGCCGCGCTGCGGGCTCAGCAGCAGTCAGGTAGGCCCAGCAGCGGTTGGGTTGGGCTCAGCACCTGGAGACTGGAGACGACGGATCGCGCGGACCAGAAAGCTTACGCGGATTGGAAAGCTTGCGCGGATTGGAAGGCTTGCGCGGATCGGAAAGCTTGCGCGGATTGGAAGGCTTGCGCGGATTGGAAAGCTTGCTTGGGTTGGAAGGCTTGCGCGGATTGGAAAGCTTGCGCGGATTGGACGGCTCGCGCGGACCAGGCGGACCGCGCATTGCAAGACGCGCGGATTGAGTCACGCGGGTATGCAGATACCTGGAACGGGTTGTTGGGCGGACGTGCGCGGGCAGGCAAGCTGGGCGTACGTTGATATTGAGGGGCATGGGTTATGGGGCAAGGGATGGAGGGGTAGGATTGGGCTAGGGTTCTGTGCTTAGGGGTTGTATTTCATCATTCTTGCTTACTTGTGGTTGTACTTAGGTTAGGGTTGAGAGGGAGGACTTAAATACTTTGCTCTCAACTCCGGGTTGTAGAGGGGGGAAAAAAAAGGAAGGACTTCACTTCACTTCACGGACTGGACTGCACTCTAGGATATCACTTTTTATGGCATTGGATTGGATTGGATTGGAAAGGAAGGAATTCATCTTATTATTGCTCTCTCTCTCTCCCTCTCTCTCTCTTGAACGGCTGCATCCAATCTCCTTACAGACGCTTTGATCAATAACTTCCGGAATTTGAGGACAACTTAAGGGGAGTTGCCCCTTTAGTTTCCACAACGCCAAGTTCCCAGGCTTTGACAAAAAGGGGGAAGTTTCATTTGGGCCCCTGAATCTTTTCCAAACAATCCCATCCCAGATATCTTTCATTATCTCAGAGGGTTTGTTTTGGAGATTTTTGAGCAGTTCTTCCTCAATACCTGGACGGTTCAAAAATCTTTCCAGCCATTGTTGAAATGGTTGGTAAATGAAATGTTTGCTTGCGGAGAATTTTGATTCTTTTAAATTTTTTTCTGCTAGGCATGGAGTTAATGGAAGTCTTCATAGCTCCCAAGGTGGATGAGCAAGGTGGACCCTGGTCAAATCTTTTTAAATGTTGTGTGCATTTGATATTGGGGTCTGTGACATGTTTTTCTTGGTCAACCAGGTAGAAGCACTCTGGACAACAGACATATATCTCCAGTGAAGCATCCAGGTTGAGATGCTTGAAGATGGTCAAAATGCTGAGGGGAATCTTTGAGATGTTATTGGCCTGACGGTTTTGAAGAGTGTTTTGAAAAATTGTTTTATTTTGAATATTGAAAGCACAAAGCAGAAACCTTGATGCCTCTGTACTGATTTGATGATGCACATTCATGATGGCTGTGATCACCATTGGAAGGATGACATGGTGTTGGTTTTGTATCCAGGGTAATAGGACAAAGTCTTGAGTGTCAAATATGGGAAAACCAGCTGGAGGTGAAATTGCAGTGATATCATCTTGAGATTGGGCCATGTTTGCATTTTTATTATCTAATGGATATCTATGGTTTTTTGGTATTTTTGGGGACAGTGCTTGTGGAGCCACTATTGGTTGTGGAGAAACTTGAGTGGAAAGTAAAGTTGTGGTGAATTTTTGATGCTTAGCATATCCAGAAGGGGTAAATGCTATGCCTTGCTTTATCCCATTGGGAGTCATATGAGTTTTTCTGGAGCAATTTTCACACATGCAAACAATAAGTTGGATATTTTTTGGGGCCATTTTGGTGCAAGTTCTTGATGAGTGGATGAATTGATGATGGGGGAGAAAAGTGTCTCTTTATATGAAAAAACTCTGGTGAAATAGGTTTCAGGTTCAATTTTTTTGTTTCAGTGACTTGCATGGGTTATTAAGATGAAAACAAATTGAGTGCTTATCTTGAAACATTGAAACTGATTCCATGAGACATGTTTTGGGAACTTGGAAGAAAGATTTTCTTCACTTATCATGAAACAATTAATGGCTTATCATGAGGAAGTTGATGTCTTATCATGAAGCAGTTGATTCCATATCATGAAACAATAGACGATCATCATGAAAAACTTCAAGGGTTATCATGAAACATTTGAAGTCTTATCATGAGATGTTTCATTTCATTACTTATCATGAAAAATTATTTACATAGATTTTTTATTTTCCATAATTCATTACCCCAAGAGTGAGACTTTTGTATAATTTTTAGGTGTGTATTGCTGATTGAGGATAATCAATTTTTTTTGTTGAATTCCATTTCCAGCATGAAGGAATAAAACATATTACTGTAGTGTAATTGATCCAACATGGGCTTTACGTGGAACACTAAAAACAAAATTCTCTTCAGTATTCACCGATTGAATCCAATAATCACTGAAATCAAGTACAAGACATTTTGCAAGAGTAAATCATGAAGTCCAAGGCCAAGAGAAGGCTTTATCATCAAAGAAAGATTGTTGAATCAGAGATACAACATATGAATCCGTTCTTTTCCATATTTTTCAGTTATATCTTTTGGCTCTAGCTGATTTATTTTAGAGATTAATGATATAAGCTGGAGAGAATCTGTGACTTTGAACCTCTTCTGATCATCCGGAATAAGCAGGAAACCACGTATTCCGGAAACCAGATATGCTGCTAGAAGGTGATAGGCAGGAATTTTGGTGAATTGTTGAGGAAGTTTAGCAAAAGAAGGAGTATATTTAGCAATATTGGTTGTGGCCCTGTTGATTTTATGTTTTTCCCAAAGAATGGAGAAAGCTATGAGCATATAGTAAATGCCATCTACCACATTATCTATTGCTTTGAAGTCGCTTGGAGGCATATTGGATGGATTTTTTTCTCCATACTGTGTGATTGCTGGTTTGCTTTGCCAAGATTTGATGCAATTGATGAAGTACTGAATTTTAAATATTTCCTCTGCAATTTCATCCTCTGGATCAACTGGATCCTCAAATTCAGGGGCAGGAGTTACTTCCTGAGAAACCAACGAAATTGACTGGAACCAGATGTGGGCCCAGTTGCATTTGCAGTGCTTGGTAGGAAATGAAAGTAATTGGATCAAATCCTCAAGGGAATAAGTGCCCTTTTTTGGGAGGTCAGTTGGTGGGGAAAGGATGCTGATGACTTCTGGGGAGTAATACGGCTCATTGACTTGAGCTTTGAATGGGTTGAAATCTGAAGGCAGAAAAAAACCAGTTCAGCCCTGGAAAAATGCATGTCAACATTCATATTGAATTACCACTATTTTCCAACTGCTTGACCCACTCCTTCAAACCAGTGGCACATGTTTCAAACCAGATGGACTGGCTCAGAGTTGAGGGGTATGATTCCAAGGGTTTGATGTGTTTCAACCAAGCCTCAAAGAGATGAATTGTGGATGAAACTGCCAATTCATATTCTGAAAGGGTGAGGGAGGTAGAGAATAATTTGAAAATTGGCTGAGCCTCTGCATGATACTTTTTGAGACAAGGCATCACATCTTAAACAAAATGAAAAGAATTTCAACATTATTTTTGCTATCAATCAATAATAAATAAATAGATGTTCCCTACCAGGAGCTGGGTTTTGGATGCTTTGAGTGAGCTTCAGATTTTGAGTTGATTCAGCAGGTGTTTGTGAAGTTGTCTCCCTGGCTGGATTGGTTCCAGTTTCATTGTTGGGGACTGCAGCAGAATCATCTGTTTTTTCTGTATTGGGTGGTGCAGACATGTTGATTTCATCTTCTTCCTTATCACTTTCTGAAACAAATACATGCTGTTTTTTGGAAGGTCTGTTGGAGGATGAGTGAGAGGCAGATTGCTTTTTGAGGAGGTTGCCACTACCGATTCTGACCTCTTCTTCTTCAGGTAATTCTTCACCCTTTGATACGACTGATAAAAAACACAATGGTCAAAAGGGGTCAAGAGTGAAATTTAGTGGGAATGACTTACTGGCATCATATTTGTCACAGGCTTCAATTCCTTGACGAGCAATATCACGAAGAGAGCAGGTGGCTGTTTTGTCATTTGCAATTTTTTCCAATTGTTGACATTTTTGTTTGTTACTGGAGAGGAATTCCTGGCGTGATATGAGGGACAATTCTGAATCGTTGAGGAATCCACCAGTCTTGGATGGAGGAGGGGGTGGAAATGGTTCCACTGCATTGTCTTTGTCACCAAAAACTTTGTTCCAAGCGGGAGGTTTAGACAGGTTTGATCTAGGGGCGGGGGGGCATCCATTGCTGCAGGCCCTGTGCTATCAGGTAAAGTTTGGGTATTGGCACAGGTGGTTGTATTTTCTGTTGATGAAAGGGGTGCAGGAGTATCATTCCCAAGGGAATGGCAAGAAGATTGAGTTGTAACCATGATCAGGTATATAATTTTAAATGAGTATGATAAGAATTGAAAGTAGGATGTAGGAGCTGGGGATAAAACGGTGGTGTAGTGAGGAACAATTGAGTGGATGGATGAGGTGGGACAAGGGCAGAGAAAGATGCTCTTTATATAATGGTGCTGGGGGATCATAAGAGTACCCCGACAGAAATCAAGCCATTGTATTTCTACACAGCAAATATGTGATGAGGAATCATAGGACGACTGTATTTGATATGGAAACATGTGATGAGAGAACTGATGACTGGGCCTTGAATAGCATGCAACAATTTCTATTAGAGTATATTCATGTTTTGATGGTGGCAGGTGTATATTGCAAACAAAACATGAATAAACAGAAGAAAGAGTACAGAGACCAGATATAGTATGAAGCATGAAATGTACTCAGCAGTCAATTTAATTACACACAATTTGATAACTGAATTTTTAGGTCTGCATTGCGTGCAGATGATCCACCAGTGATCACCTCATCCTCTTGCATTGCAGCCAAACACCCATTGTAAAGTCTCTGAGCAATTTGCACGGAAATACCAAGTCTGGTGAATGGACTTCCTGCATGTTTATTGGATTGAACAGTTTGGTGGAATAATAGGTTGGAAGCCCAAAAGAGATTGATCCATCCATCATGTTTGTCAAAATCAATGACCATAGAAATACCTGGAAGAACAAACTGGCCTTGTTTGATGTCAAAGCCTTGACTGAAGTGAGCTGGTTCACCATTTGCCTCATGGATAACACAAAAGCCACCATAGGTGATAGCATTGACATCATCATCAATATGAGCTTGATTGTAAAACTCCCTCCAGGTGGCGGTGATGTTACCAGCAAAAGGCTCAGTGTCCTGGGGGTCACCATATTCTTGGGCACCAAAACCAGAAATGTTGGCCTGTTTCATCTGCTTGATTGCATGTGAAAAGAGTCCAGGGGCCAACGCTTTGTATCTTTTGGAGATGATTTTTTGAACAACAGGCATCTTGTCCAGGAGTGCCTTCCACTGTTTGTATCTTTCTGGTGTAAGAGTCTTTGATGTAAAAGGCTTATATATTCCTAATCAAAAAAATTGAATTTCAATTAGTATCACTTGTAATCAAAGAATTCAGTAATAGAATTGCTTGCCAAAGTTTTCCACTTTATCATACCCCTTACTCCAACCAAGTGCTTTCATGATACCACCAAGAAAAGAGGCATTTTTTTGATTGCCATAAAAAGATCCAAGTTGGACAATGGTTGTGGTCAAGAGTCTGATTTCATCATATTCTGTGCATGACATGTCCAACCACTTGGTGAATTTGTAAACCAAGCCAAGTTCACGCTTGTGGTTGGTGAGGACAACCACTGGAGGGCCTGGGTTAATATGGTGTTTGAACTTCTCAAGGAACCTGGTTGTGTTTGCAATTGAGTGCACATCTGGACAACTGATCATTTTAAAGTCTTCAGGTTGGTTGATGGAGAGGCTGAGACCGGCGCAGTGAGTGATATTGGCCAGTGCCTCCATTTTCTTCTTCTGAGTTTCAGAGCTGAAACCACAATCCTGACTGGTGGAAGTATGGGTGAGGACATGTTGGCTCTGAGTTGGACGTGGAGGAAGGACAGGAAGAGTGGGTATGTTGACAATGGGTGTTGAGATTGGTTGGCAAGACCCACTTATTTCACTAGCTTGCTTGGCCTGCCTACGTGCTTCTTGGGCCTCCTTGGAGCGGATTCCACGTCTCTAAAATCCACAGGAAAAACAATCAGCTTGAATCAAAGTATGGGATGACATGGTGAACCATGAAGTGCTTGCGCGACATTCAGGCTGGTCATCATCAGGAAGGTAATACAGGGCGCCCGTCCTGGATAAACTCCCTGCGTAAACCCTCCCTGAAACAGGCATCCCATCCAATGGACATAAGGGGGAAATGAAAGATCATCCCAGGGGATAATGATGTGAACCACAAAGTGCTTGCGCAACATTCAGGCCAGGTCCTCAACAGAGAAGCAATACAGGGCGCCCGTCCTGGATAAACTCCCTGCGTTAACTTCTCCTCAGACAATTATCCCCTGGGAAAGGATAATAGATGAAAATGGAACAACAAACAGCCTTTTTCCTGGGGCCTGTGTGAGAATATTGAGAGGTATCAACAAACATTCTCAGATGGAAGATGCAAGAGGAGGGGGAAAAACCTGGACAATCCATTGGGAAAGATGGTGTGTGAAAATACTTGAACAGAATATGTTAGAGTTTGTTCAGAGTTCAATAGAACAAGGCAGTTTTAAGTAACAACGCCCAAAAGCTAATAACTCTGGTTGTCAGCAGCTGATTAGGAAAGATCCACTCAATCCCAACCAACCTCCAGGTTCTCAATGAACCTGCCCAACTCTCCGCAATCAAGCGCTTGAAGGGTAACAGATAACTGTGGGTGGCTGTACAAAACAAAGCAATTTGTTTATGAAGCTCTAGAAGCAAGCAATAACAGATTCAAACAAGAATAACCCAACACTTTTCAAGGGACTCAAGAGTAGTGTGGCAAAATGTAACTTCAAAGAAATAAGGGAGGTTTAACACCCCAGGTTTCAAGCTTAATGAAACCTCTCAGCCAAACGTGGCTGGATCCCGGAAAGATAATCAAAGAATGATCAGGATCAGTATGGTCGGAAAAAGGGATCAGGAGTGGTATAACACACTCAAGAATTCAACCAAATGAATTCTTCTTCAACCAGCAAGGCTATTGGTTGGTGATAATGCCCACAGAGGGACGGATCAAGGGTTTGAGTATGGAGGCTCAAGGATCAAGGGGAAATCAAAAGATATACCCAGGTTAAAGATTATGAATTGCTCAAATGGATCAGAGAAGGGATACCCCTGGATGATGATGATAGATCAATACTCCCATGTATGGGGCAAAAAGGCCGGGGAGAGCCCCTCCTTATATGGGGAAGAGGCCCTAAATACTAATTACAAGGGATACTACAAATAAGTGCGGAAAAAAAATAATTTCTGACATTTTCCAGCGGCTGGGGTGAGCACAACACTCACCCCGCCGTTCCTTGCGTCCGTCCACAGACGGGCGTGCGCGACAACAAACAGATCACCCACCCCATCCCAAAGATGGAAGGGGTGGCGATAGGTACAACCAAGACCACCCGCGGATGATCGCGGGCGGTCAAAGGAATGCTGTTTTTGCACCCCCATCCAAAGACGGAAAGGGGTGTGAGCCGACAGGCCAGGGCCAATTGGTTGTCCGTCCACGGACGGGCGCGCGCGACTACAAACAGATCACCCACCCCATCCCAAAGATGGAAGGGGTGGCGATAGGTATGTACAACGGAGACTGCCCGCAGATGATTGCGGGCGGTCAAATGAATGTTGTTTTCGCACCCCCATCCGAAGACAGAAAGGGGTGCGATCCGACAGGCCAGGGCAGATCGGTCGTCCGTCCGCGGACGGGCGCGCGCGACTATGAACAGATCACCCACAAATCAAAGCCTTTGGGACGGAAGTATAACGCCGATGACATTCTATTGAGTTACCTGAAGCGAAATGGAGTATACGAAGATACTTCATCAATCCCCTCAGCTCTCGGCTTGAAGCAGCTAACCCAAGCTGAAAAATTAGTATGAGCCGATTGAAACCTTTTGAAGTGTAAAATAAAATAAACAAAAACAGAAGGAATATTGCTTTTCATTCTTGGATACATCTTGCGTCCTTAAAGAAGAAAAAAAAACGTTTTGGTTGCTTTCTCTCCTGTTAACATCCAAGGCCAATAGTCATCCTGATACAATCATCAATCATGATTTGTTTGAAATTTGTTTATTTGTTGATCCCAATGTTGAACTCATTGGTTAACATGATCTTTCTTGCTCGAATTAGTGTAAAGTGAACCCTCAGATACCTGTATGATTGACCCATGTGTTTGTTTGTAATACTGTCTCAACCAAGAAGAGACAACAAGAACAGACAAGCTGCTGTAAGTATGTAGATACGTTATCTGGTTCTAACGTCCTCAGATCTCCAACTCGTCTTGGCTCTCCCCACATCTTCTCAACCAGCATTCAACTTGATGTGTGTGTGTCTGTGCGTGTGTGTGTGTGTGTATGAGTCTTTCCTTCTGCTTGGAAAGAGAACAGAAGGAGCATCATTCTCTCAAAAAACAACCACCACTCCAGGGTGATGCCCGGTTTCTGCAAACCGGACATCATGAGCAGGTTTATGCCCCTGTAGAGCATGAAAGAACCCACATAATCCCAAGTGAAATGAATCTTACTGGTTTTTGTCCCGGTTTGGTCACCACAGCGTCCGTCCGCGGCATAACACCACTCCGAGGTGATGTCCCGTTTCCGGAAACCAGACATCACAAGCAGTGTTATGCCCCCGTAGAGCATGAAAGAACCCACATGATCCCAAGTGAAATGAATCTTACTGGTTTTTACATGCTTTACGGGGGCATAACACTGCTCCAAGGTGATGCCCGGTTTCCGGAAACCGGACATCACAAGCAGTGTTATGCCCCCGTAGACCGGAAACCGGACATCACAAGCAGTGTTATGCCCCGTAGAGCATGAAAGAACCCACATAATCCCAAGTGAAATGAGTCTTATGGGTTTTTACATGCTCTATGGGGGCAGCACACTGCTCCAAGGTGATGCCCCCTTAGAGCATGTAAAAACCAGTAAGATTCATTTCACTTGGGATCATGTGGGTTCTTTCATGCTCTACGGGTGCATAAAACTGCTTGTGATGTCCGGTTTCTGGGAACCGGGCATCACCTTGAAGCGGTGTTATGCCCCCGTAGAGCATGTAAAAACCAGTAAGACTCATTTCACTTTGGATTATGTGGGTATGTGGGTTCTTTCATGCTCTACAGGGGCATAACACTGCTCATGATGTCCGGTTTCCGGAAACCGGACATCACCTTGGTGCATTGTTATGCCCCCGTAGAGCATGTAAAAACCAGTAAGATTCATTTCACTTGGTATCATGTGGGTTCTTTCATGCTCTACGGGGGCATAACACTACTTGTGATGTCCGGTTTCTGGAAACCAGAAATAACCTCGGAGTAATACCCTCTATGCATATATTTATAATCTTTATACCTGTCCCACAACTTTTACACCAATGTTTCACATGATTTTAATTTAAATACCTGCCCTATTTCAAATTCTGGAAGATTTACCACACTAGTACCATCCTCCTTCCTTGGCAACACATCACCTGTCTTATTCCTCTAGAAACTCCCATACTCACAATGCAGTCAATTAATCATACCCCATTCTGCGTTGGCCTTGTTGAGGTTCCTCTTGCTGAAATAAATACCTTAGATCTCCCAAAACTGCTACATAGTGAAGGAACATATTGGGCATCGTTATACCCCAGGGATAATAAGCTAAATGTCTACATACCAGATCTTCCTTTCCCTGTGGGAGTCCTTGCCCCTCCAATTGACTCATTAATTTTACCCCTCCTTACCCGGGCCACAGGCTATGGACCAGGTGGTGATTGGCAGGCAATGATGAAGGAACTTCCTCATCCAATTCTCTTTGTGGAAACCATTCTCCATGTTGGTGTTTCCACAATTACCACATTTAAACTTGCTCTCCTTCTATTCTGTCATAAACAAAATATATCGGACATACTTGATAAGCTTCTTGGTGCTCATATAATCATCCAAAGACCCCCTAAGTATAACCCTTCAAAACACCAGGGCTGCCCACTGGCCAACCTACCATCCCAAAGGCTAACCATGCCATCACTTCTTGAAAACCCTTACTATGATCCAAAACTACTTGAAATACCAAGTGGATGTGATCTCAATCAAATCCACCCCAATCCACAAATAGTCACCACCAAACTCCTCCCCCACAACGCTCAAGGACTTGCATTCTTGCTTGATCGTGAATCACCACATTCTACCTCTGCTCTGGCCTTGTGGTATAAATCAAACATGAATGCCTGGCACATTTGGGAAAACAAAATCAGCGGCTCAAGCTTGGCTCTAATTGATCCAACATCTGTTCCACCAACTACTTTGGGCTCAATACTGGCAGATGATATGGGTCTTGGGAAATCTTTACAAGCAATCTCCCTTATTTGTCAGACTATACCTGAATCAACCGCTTTTTACCATCACCAAGATAACCCTCCAGCGTTTGTGCCTCATCATGCCACTCTCATCATATGCCCACCCCGCCTGACTCAGAACTGGGCAAATGAACTCAGAAAACATGTTGCCCCTCACACCATCAACTACTTAATCTACCATGGACGTTCAAGGCATTGATTCAGTCCAGATGTCCTCAACTCAGCCTCCTTCATCATCACCACTTATCCCCTCATGGCATCTACTCATGAGAAGGCACAGAAGGAATCCAAACTTTCTTCTTCTTTCATTTACTCTAGTTATTGGTTCAGGATAATCCTTGATGAGGCACAGTAAGTATCACTGCCATTACCTGCAATTCCTAAAACTGATCATCTATCATTTGATAGCACAATCCGCAACAGCAATGGAAAGGTGACTCAAGCAATCTTTGCAATTAGAGCTCAACGACGCCTATGCCTCACTGGGACACCAGTCCAGAACCATCTAAATGACCTAATGTCATTGCTGACCTTCCTCTGCACGGATATTGAAGAATCTCACAACCATTGGGTAAAAATGCTTCTACCCCATCTCAAACTTGGAAACTTCAAACCACTCCAACTCATCTTGCGTCACCTAGTTCTCAGGAGAATCAAAGAGAATGAGCTTGATAGTCTACCAGGTGCAAACCATCAAATTATCTACACACCCCTGAAACCATCTGCACAAGAATATTACAATAATCAAAGGGACATCTTTGTGAAATCACTCCAAAAGAAAGAGTCCTATGTCCATCAAGGTGCCAATAATCCTGAATTCCTCACTAGAATTCAGGAACTCTGTGGAATCTGTGATCATCCCCTGTTAGCCAACCCAAATCTGGTTCTCAAATCATCCGGTAATTTTGAAACACAAGTGAAAGAAGAAGATTCAAATTCATCAAAACGTGATATAATTCAACATTGAGTCCAACCTGCTTTGTGTTTGGAGAGCTCAAAAATTGAAAAACTAATCAACATGATCATGGATGAATTGGAGAAAAGGATAGCCCAAGCAAGAAAGTGGTGTTTTCTTGTTGGACAAGGTTTCTTGATTTGTAAGACTTCCTCCAGATAAGCTTCAATGTTCACAAAGAGGCTTACCATTCTTTTAAAAAAATATTCAATTCTCAGAATTCAGATTGCTTTGAGTCATCAAAAGATCAAATATTTCCGCTTGAATGGCACCATGACAGCTACAGAGAAAAACAAGTGCCTGGCAGATTTTGCCAGCAGTACCTCAACCCAAATACTACTGGCCTCCATCCAAGCTGGAGGGGTGGGTCTCAACATCACATGTGCAAACATTGTTTTAATCATGGTATGTGGTCTATTACTTCTGTAAAAATATTGAACCTAGCTCATACTCCACCCCCACTAGGAGCCACTATGGAATCCCACAAACCAGGCTCAGGCTGTAGATTGTTTGCATAGATTGGGACAGACAAAAACAGTTCATGTGCATTACATGATTGCTCCAAAAACCATTGAGGAGAATATTCAAAAGGTGAGATCACATTCACAAGCAATTGTTAAGCAAAAATGGTATTGATTTGCTCCTAATGTTGATTCAGTTTCAAAAGAGAAAGGGCCAACTAGCAGAGCAAGTACAATCACTATTATTCAACCAGTCAGGAAATCTCCACTATCAAGCTAACTTTTTTTCTTTTTCAGATCAACCATCATCACAACTAAAGATTGGAGAGAAATATTTCAGATACTACAGGAGGAGCAATAATTTTCTTTTACAATGTATGACATGTATTTCAAGGAATGAATGAAAATATGTAAAATAATATTTATGATAATATTTATTTGTTATTCAGGCTGCAGGTGTCCCGTCATTCTTAATCACCTCAATATCTCGTATTTTTAAAGCAGATCTTGTCGCAAGCTGCAGTGTGTTGAGCCAAGTTACATTGTAAAATTGTCTAGATAATTTGGCTGGAATCCTTGGATTGACCTCAAATTGGGTTGAAGATTTCCTATCAACAAACTTGGGCTGCCTTTTGGCCTTCCCAATCCGGCTTCCAATCAATATTTGATGGTCAATGAATTCCATCAATTCGGAAGCCCTTTCTGAACGCCAATCCAATTGCATCTTCCTGTGAATGGTTATACCATTTTCATTCACCTCTTCTGTATCGGAGCACACTGCAGGATCATTGAACTGGACTGCAAGGGCCACATAATTGTTCTCATCACACCATTTCTGCCTCCTCTCTGCTAGCTACAAAATTGAATTGTACATTGTCAGTTCAGTTACAAAATTGAATTGTACATTGTCAGTTCAGTTGCCACCAGTGTGGGATTGACTGGCTTACTCTTTTCCATAGTTTGGAAGTCCTTTGCTTGGCCTTTCGCTCCTCAACAGCAACCTCCCCGCTCCTTTGGATCAATCTCCACTCACCATGTAAATGAAGAAATTACTTTTCCAACAGTGCGGACACAATTGCATGGTTGGAATGGTCAGGGGACCATAAAAAATTGTTGTACTCCCCAGTATGAAGTGCAACATCCAGTTTAAAAAAAACAAGACATCCATCACTTGGTTGAAAGGATGCTTCCATCCACTCATCCAGTCAAACGTAAACTGAGTCAGACCAAGCTATCAAAGCCGGGTTTGGGTGAAACTGGTTATGGCTTGGGTGTGGTTTTCAGGTGAGGCTTGTGCAGTTGGATTTCTCTGATCAAATGCAATCCCCTTCCCACGCTGAACAGCCAGATCACGCTCATCATTGCTGGGAGGTTGCGGCAGTGTGGTGACATCCCTATCCTTCATTTGAAGCAAGAATCTGGCATGAGCATGGATCACAGTCCGCATGGTATCAGTCTCTTGTTGGAGTTGTTCATTCAACTCTTTCTGCCTCTCCTTGTTAGTTTTCCTCTTGGCAGATAGGGAGGCCCTGGCTCTGAGACCTTCATGTTGTCGTGCTCATGAGTACCGTTCATAGTCTTCCACTGGAACAAAGAGGTTATCAAACCAGTTAGTCAATTTTTAATCTTTTTTAGATAATTTAAATTCTTAAACACCTTCTCCAGCATTATCAGGCTCATTTTCTATTTCCATGGCTAAAGAAAAATAAAATTTTCAGTTGATTTCCTTCAGATGAAAAATTCAAATAATTCACTCACGTATTTCAATAGCCAACTGATCAGCTTGACTTGATTGTATGACTCGTCAAAATATCCCAAAAAATGAAGTTAGATTATTGAAAAACTTATTGATAGGAGCCACCGCCCACTATTCCCATGTGAAGCTCCAACAGTTGGTTGGTCTGGAAATAAAATAGAATTTACATCCAATGTTCAATGATTAAGTTATTAGTCTTTATTTCACTTGATTTAACTCACAATTGGAACCGGATGGAAACCTTTTTGAAGTGTATGTTGTGTCAGCAAGCCCTGAAGGTGGGCTTTGAGGGGCATTATTGGATTGAGGTGGAGGTGACATTCCATGCATTGCTACATTGGTGGCTGCGGTAGTAGTTGATGCATTTATGTGCATGGTGGTTGTTGAAGTTGTTGGAGATGACTGATCTCCTCACACAATCTCCCGCTCACACAACCGCTGAGGACGCTTCAACTTCAAATCTAGAATCTCCATTCAATGCTCCCTCTCCTTCCGGCTCTCTCCCCTAAAGACCCCGCTCCGGCTTCCCCAATCACCATTCCCCTTATTCCTTCCATCATCATCATCCTCATCCTCCTCTCTCCCATCCTTGATCATCTCATCAACCCATTTTCTCCAATCTATCAACTCCATCCATCATCCTCAATCTATCAACTCCCGCTATACCTCTTGCCCTCAACTCAACTCATCACACTCAACTCATCACTTCCATTCCATCCCTTTGATCCCACTCATCACCCTTGACCCATCACTAACTATCCTTGCGCCTCAACAAACAACAAGTCATCACTCATCTCCAGTCCTGTCTAGCAGTGAGGTCCTTTCTCATTCTTTCATTCTCTCATTCATTTGCTCCCTCCTGCTTCTATCCCCTAATTTTTTTTTCATCTCAACGTTCACTCATGTAATTACTGATACAGCACATTCCCGTGCTTCTTCATCTACCGGTCCTTTGGTTGCAATCAATATTCTCAGTTCTTCACGGTTAAAAGCCGAATAGCAGAATGTCAACCCCAGGACCAATAGACTCCTCCTCCTCACTCCTGAAGACTTTGACAGACTCCATTCCCAATCTCAACAACTCAAAATTCTCTCTCTGGCAATCCAAAATCCTCACCATCATCTCACTCAAAGGGATCTCTCACTGGCTAACCTCACCAAAACCTGAAAAATGCCCGGCCGATATCAACCTTGAGATTGTAGGCTACATCCTTGCCAAACTGGACAACCGGACCTATGTGAACTGCGTCAAGGAAAATCATCTGACCAACGGCGTAGCACTCTGGAAGTCAATCATGGGGTTCTTTGCCTCTTCTCAAACCGCGAATTGATCCTGCTTTTTCTTCCACTTTCTGAACCTCCAATTTTACCCCAAGAACATTGAGAAGTTCATTACAGAAGTCAAGGCTTGTCTGCTCCAAATTGCCAAAATTGGGATAAAGATGGACAATGAAATAGTAGCATATCTTATTCTCTACAAATTTCCGCCTCAACTGGACCATCTTAAGACCATCATCACTCACTCGCTAGGAGAAAACAAAATCGACAGCGATCTTGTACTTTGACATCTCAATCAAGTCAAGCACGAAGTTGCCACGGGATCTCAAGCTTCAGCCCTACTTGCCCAGCAACAAACCTTACGGTGCAAATCCAACTGGCACAACCCCAAGGCTAACCATCCCAAAGATTGTTGCTTCTGGCTCTATCCTCATCTTTGAACAAACTATAACCCCTCGCCAAACACCAACTCCAGTCAAAATCAAAAGACCAACCCGTCCAGTAAGGCCACCGCAAACCTGGCATTCAGCTTTGCTATGACTCACTCCCTCAACCTATCAAGAGATCATGTGATCCTCGACTCCGGCGCATCTCAGAGCATGTTCAACAGCTCCCAATTCTTCAACTCCCTACAGACCAATGAGACCAAAATTCAAACCGGAAAACTGGGATCATCAATACTATCTAACAGGATAGGCTCAGCCTCTCTCATCACTTCACATTCCACCCTCAATCTCTCAGACTTGCTTTACCTCCCAGAAATTGCTATTAATCTTGTTTCCCTGGGTCAACTGATCATGGGGGGCTGCTTGCTGATCAAAACTGCTTCAAATTCGTTCAAGGTCAATCTTAATGACTTAACTGTACTGGAAGGTCAATTCAGGACAATCTGCTCATCATTGAGGAATTGACTCATCCAACAACCCCTGAAGCCTTCACCTTTTTAACCTTATCTACTCTCCACAAGTGTTTCGCCCATCCTCATCTTGATTCAACCAAACTGATCTCCCGCAACTTTCCCAAACTCCAATGGGACGATGTCTGCTGTGTCTTGTGCGCCAAGGGTAAGATTCATTGCTATCCTTTTAAGGGTCAATTTCCTCAAAGAGACAAACAATTTGACAAATTGCATGCCAATCTCTGTGGACCTATGCAACCAGTGTCAAAATCTGGAAATTGGTATTTCATGATCCTGACTGACAGCTACTCTTGATTCAAGACATGCATTCTCCTCAAACTCAAATCTGAAGCCGCCGACAAGATCATCAAATTCATACGGGTCCATTCCAATCTGTTCTCCAAAAAACTCAAGCAGTTTCACTCCGAAAACGGCGGCGAGTTTGTTAACACCAAACTTAGCTCGTTCTTCAATGAGGAAGGAATTCTCCACTCCACTTCTGAACCTTACACGCCCCAGCACAACCCCATAGCCAAACAAGCAAATCAAACACTTATTGAGGCCACCCGCACAACCATGCTCAACATGAACATCCCCTTGGATCTCTGGGATGAGATTGTTTCCAGCTGCTTCACGCTGCGCAACCTTTTCCCCTCGCCAAAAACCAAAACTTCCCCATATGAATTGTGGAACAACTTGTCTCCAAATCTCAATCTCATCCGCATCCTTGGATCAAAAACGGTAGTTCTCAATCAACGTTGTCCACCTCACTCTAAATTCAAAGAGAAAGGAATTGAAGGAATACTGGTAGGATTTGACTTACAATTATTGTCCTACCGCGTATTCTGCCCCTCCATCAACAACATCATACGCTCCAAACACGTTAAGATTTTCGAAAATCTTGCTCTCCTACCCTCCTCCAATTCCCGCGAATCTCCCTTTTATCCTCTTCTCTCCCTCAATGAAACGCTGACTGAGATCCTCAACTTGTCCAACCACTCCTCCTCATCTTCCTCTTCATCCCCTTCCAACTCACAGTCCACCACCATCCCGCCGGATTCTCCTCCTGTTTGAACCAAGGACAGCTCCACTCCCAATACATCCTCCCTTACTCCACCCACTATCACAGCCTCTAACATGTCCAATGATTCCTCGGACTCCCACTCCAAGGGAGAACTAATCTCCCGCAAACTCACCAATCCCCCATCTCAAACTCTCAGAGACTGATCCACCCTCAAACCACCTTTGCGCTACAGATTTCTCGCTAGAGTTATTCCTCGGAACTACCCAGAAGTCCTTAAATCCCCGGAATGTCCTCACTGGCTCAAATCCATGAAGATTGAGACCAATGGCATCAAAAGGCTCGGCGTTTGGGAATGATGTCATTCTCTCCCTCTGGGGAAGAGAGCACTCTCAACCACCTGGGTCTTCCGGCTCAAGGATGACCCCTCCGGTGAAGGATTCATTTACAATTCTTGGCTCTGTGTTCAAGGATTCAAGCAGATGGAATTCATCAATTACGGCGAAACCTTTGCTCTGACCGGACTCATCACAACCCTACGGACTCTCCTCGTTTACGCTTTTCACCACAACCTTCCAACTGTTCAGATGGTCATCAAAGCTGCTTTCTTGCATGCTCCTTTGGACAAAGAGACCTACATCAAATTCCCTGAAGGATACTCCTCCAAGTTCCCCTATCTCCGACTAAAAAAAGCCCTCTACGGACTGAAACAAGCCCCCAAAAGTTGGTCCAATACCTTTCAATCCTGGATCCTCAAGCAAGGCTTCATCATATCCACATCTGATTTGTGTCTGTTCATTAATCGGTCATCTTCCATCTTTGTGTTTGTCTACGTCGACAATCTCGTCATCGTGGGTGAGTCAAACAAATTCCAACTCAATCTAAAAAATAAATTCAATATCTCTCACGAGAGGCCAATCAAGAAGATTCTTGGCAACCAACTCATCCAGACCGCCTCCTCCAAACTCCTTCACCAACCAAACCACATCAAAACCGCTCTATCCGAATTGGGGCTCTCCCACGCCAAACCAATACTCACTCCGATGACTCCCAACGTTAAGCTCAGGGGCGCCTCCGATTCCGAACATAACAAATTCATTAAATTGGGGATCAACTATTGCTCCGCCACCAGCTAACTCAATTTCATCGCGAGTCGCACTCGCCCTGATCTCTTGTACGCTGTGTCCAGCCTCTCACGCTTCAATTCCAAGCCTGGGACCTTTCACTGGGAAGAAATGAAACACGCCTGGCGTTATCTCAAAACCACCAGATCCCTGGCCTTGCATCTCAAGTCCACCTCCTTCAAGTACAATCTTGAATGTTTCAGCGACTCCGATGGCGCCAATGATCCTTCAACTCAAAGAAGTCACACGGGCTTTGTGATTCTTCTCTACGGATTTCCCGTGGCCTGGCACAGCAAATTACAGCCAACCGTATTGCTATCGTCCACTGAGGGAGAGCTCAAAGCCTTAGTTATTGCCACTCAAGAAAAGATTTGGCTGACCAACCTCCTCCTCAACCTGAATCCAGACCTTAAGCTATCCCACTGCGCCAACTTTGACAATAAAGCTCTACACAACATTGTCAACCATGATTCCCACCATAATGCACTAAAACACGTTGACACCAAAATACAATGGCTCTGCGAGCAGAAAGACAATGGACATCTTATAACCAACCTCATTCCCTCCGGTTGCATGATTGCCGACTGCCTCACCAAGCCGGCAATCAAACCCTTGGTCACGCTACTCACTTCCTCCATTCTTCATTCCCTCACTCCTAGACACGGCGGCATGTTGGAGATGACTGATCTCCTCACACAATCTCCCGCTCACACAACCGCTGAGGACGCTTCAACTTCAAATCTAGAATCTCCATTCAACGCTCCCTCTCCTTCCGGCTCTCTCCCCTAAAGACCCCGCTCCGGCTTCCTCAATCACCATTCCCCTTATTCCTTCCATCATCATCATCCTCATCCTCCTCTCTCCCATCCTTGATCATCTCATCAACCCATTGTCTCCAATCTATCAACTCCATCCGTCATCCTCAATCTATCAACTCCCGCTATACCTCTTGCCCTCAACTCAACTCATCACACTCGACTCATCACTTCCATTCTATCCCTTTGATCCCACTCATCACCCTCAACCCATCACTAACTATCCTTGCGCCTCAACAAACAACAAGTTGTCACTCATCTCCAGTCCTGTCTAGCAGTGAGGTACTTTCTCATTCTTTCATTCTCTCATTCATTTGCTCCCTCCTGCTTCTATCTCCTAATTTGTCTCATCTCAACGTTCACTCATGTAATTACTTCTGCAGCACATTCCTGTGCTTCTTCATCTATCGGTCCTTTGGTTGCAATCAATATTCTCAGTTCTTCAGAAGTAGGTTTGGGGGGAATTAGAGCAGTATTGCATTGTTGGAGGTGTGGATCTATTGGTTCAGGATTATTCCCCACAGGGTTTGAAGGTGATAAATGTATTCCAGAGGCTTGGGAGGCTTGAGTTTGTGAGATAGCTTCAATATTTGAATTTCCCAGCACATCTGCATCTCTTTTTGGTTGTTCTTTGGGGAAAGAAGGGGAGGCCCTTGTTGATACAAATGGATGAGCCCGTACTTCCTCCAGATGTGGGGTAGACAAGCTCAAACAAACAGCACTTGACTCAAACAATGTAGAAGGTTCCCTTGCCACAACCTATTTGATTGGGAGATTGGGTCACATGTCAGTCTTGCCTCTGAAGATTTGATGCCAACATAAAACCCAAAAACTAATTTTGCAATCTCACCACTTCCAAACCACTTGTATCAATTCCACCCTGGGTCAATGTGGGCTCCAGTGTATCTTGCACTTCTAGGTTTTGTTGAGACCTCTCCATGACATTGTTGGAATTCCAGGCAGAAGCCCTCAATTTTTCCTGGAAGTTACTTTCCAAGACAAATCCACTTGAGCCACCCTCCCCTCTATTATCAACATGCTGCATTTGCCTCATAAGGCCAACTTCATGTGCTCTGGACCGGTTGAACTTGTGAACAATTGGAGAGGAAAAATCCATGGCTTGGGTTAAAAAAAAAAACTCAAAAATGCATCAGTTGAGCCAAAAATAATTAAAATTCAGCTGTCTTCCACTCACAATCTTCTCCTATACGCCTTGCAGACCAAGGAACATCTGCATTAATATTTCCTCCTATGTCATCATCACATGTTCGCACCCTATTGCGCATCTCTGGGCCTAAATAGAAAAACAAAATATTCATCCTCAAATCCACAGTCAAAATTGTGGGAAATATAATTAAGTTACCCTTTGATTTATGTATCTCTTCATACACTGGCTGGCCATCTTTGTCATACCAAACTCTTTTACCTACTACCTCTATTGCCATGTCATCATGTGACCTTACTTTTTCAGATTTTTCATGTGGCCTTCCTATCCATTCTGAAGGGTTTGGTAAAGATTGCATGCGTCTGTGAATTGGAGCATTTGGAGGCCTTTGGGATCCCAATGGATTTAATTCAAATTCTTGGCCTCCTTTAAGATTACTCCCAAATAAGTGACCCCTTCTTCCCTGGAGCTGTAAAGTCCCCCGCTCTGGTATTCTATGGCCAAGTTTCTCCATTCTATCCAAATATCTTCTGTGTAATTCTGCAAAATTAAAAAAAATAAGATCTTTCCTCACAGATAAAATTAGCTGCAAATATAGATTACCATCTGGTGTGATATTGGGAGATGGAGCTTCAAGTTGAGCACCAGTATTCATCATAGTGGAATCAAAAATTGATTGATGAATGCTAGGCCCTCCTATCATACCCCTTTCCAAATGTTTTTTACCCGCTTATTTATAAACCATTAGCATCAAAATCATAGACAGTGACAATTTTGAAACTTTGAGCATTTCAAAAACCTACCTGGTGTTACCATGAGATTAGATCCTGACACATATGCCTCATCATTGACATTAACCACAAGAAGGTTCTGACTGTGCTCTCCTAACACTTGTGCTTGTTTGAAAATTTTAAGTCAGTTAAATCTTACAAAAAAATTCCAACAAAAAAAATGTCTCACAAGGAGTCATCAAATTTATTTCCAAAGAACCCTGCCTCAAAGAATTGTTTCTTTGGGGGGAAGTAAAATTTTCAGCCCCTGTTTGTATTAAAAATCAACTCATGTTTCATTGACCAAAGCTCATGGTTATCTCAAAGTAAACAAAAGAAACACACCTCTTTGTTTTCCTTTCTGGGAAGCTGGGATACCTGATCCTGTCAAAGCTGCCTCAATCTCACCATCTGAAGACAGGGAATCTGACTTGTCCATTTGTTCCGTTTCATCTCTCATTCTCCACAAGGCAGGATTCTGATTTCTTGGAACACGTAAAGAAGCCTCTATCCTGGAGGCCAGGCTTGAACTCTCCCCACGTGAAGAAATTCCTTCAGAGGCCACACTTGCTGCTTTGGAAAACATTGGGGAGGCACCCAATGGGAAAATCATTCCTAAAATCAAAATAAAATAGAACATGTCAGAAACAATTCAGAATAAATAAATAAATCAATGTCACATGCTACCTGGAGATGATTCCCTTGTGACATCAAGTCTCATTGCTGCTGATGGTTGAATGAATCCTTCATAAAAAAAATTAATATCACCAACAAAATAAATTGATTGAAATAAAACAAAACATACCTCCCTGTCGGCTGCCTATCCTTCTATCCGATCTCTCAGATGCAGCCTCCTGCAATTCCTGAAATCTCATCTTCATCCTCCATAGCTCAGGATTCTCACCTTCAGGTGGTTGCAAATCTGCTTGAATCCTGGCACTGACACCGGCACTCTCCCCATGTGAAGATCTGCCCCCAGAGGCCCCACTTGCCAATCTGATTGAAGGTGGGGAGACTACAGGATTGATGAATAAAGGTAAATAAGAATTAATACCACCAACAAAATCAATTGATTTAATCAAAATAGAAAATACCTTCCCTGGGGCTGCCTACCCTTCTATCCAATCTCTCAGATGCATCCCCCTGCAATTCCTGAAATCTCATCTTCATGCTCCATAACCCAGGATTCTCACCTTCAGGTGGTTGCAAAGCTGCTTGAATCCTGGAACTGACACTGGCCCTCTCCCCATGTGAAGATCCTCCCCCAGATGCCACACTTGTCGATCTGATTGAAGGTGGGGAGACTACAGGATTGATTAATCAAGGTAAATAAGAGTCAGACAAAAAATGGAAAAATAAAAACTAATACCTGGGTTGGATTCCTTTGAAGACGTGATTACTTTTTCTCCTATGGGGGGGGGGAGATAATTCCCAATGCAAAATAAGACTTCAGAAATTGTAATGAGTTAATATTAGTAAAACCCCTCACCTTTTTCTTGATGAGACATTGTTGGAGATGCATGTTGTTGTTCAACTCTTTTGGTCAAAATATTTTGGACCAATGAGCTTGCACTTTCAGACCATGAGCAATCTGACTTATCACTGCGTCTAGCAGATGCCGATTTCTCCTTTTTATTTTTCTTTTTAACACTACACCTTTCTTTCCTTTTTCTTTTATGAAAAAAAAATAAATTTTAATATATAATGATTGACTAAGTTCATATTTATGAAGACTTATCCCCACACTATGTACCAGTTCCTGTTAAATCACCCCACATTAATAAATGAAGAAAATTAAACATACAGAGTATCAACCCTTCACTCACCAGTATTTTCAGATTGAATATTGTCATGCGGAGAATGTTGCCCCATTCTTGGACCCAGGCTTTCTTCATCATTTTGACTGTGATGAATCTGATCACCTGGGGTTGGTTCTGCTGTTCATCCAAGACAAAATAAATTAATTGAGTAAAAAAATGGTTGGTATTTCATCCATTCCAAGTAAAAAAATGGTTGGTATTTCATCCATTCACACCAATCCAACTTCCTATGATGAATACACAACATTACCTGGTTTTTGAACAGAACTTCCAACAGTAATCAAAGCTTGAGTAGGAGTAACCAAATCATCTTCCTTGATATATCAATTGTTATCAGGATCATCTTCAGAAATACACAGGGGTTTAAGAATAATAAAAACAAACGCATCAATCCATCAGTCAAATACACACAAACTAATCTGCCGTAGGGGGATATCACTGGTGATTTTCATGATGCACTGGGTGAGTACCCGTTTAAAGCATCTATATATATCAATAACTTTTCAATTGAAGTTTAACTGACAATCAACGACACGTTCCATCTTTTCACTTTGTTCAGGATCAGTACTCTTTCACTTGGTTCAGGATCAGGGGATAAATGGATGAATGTTCTGGGAAAGTGAACGTATTGGTGTGAAGCCTGGGGATTATATATTCCCCCTGAATACCTGAGATAACCTTTGGAGTGCTCATGTGCTCGGATTCACTGACCAATAGTCAAGTCATCATTGAAGATATTGTTCTTGCTTCTCAGCTTGACAATATCAGCAATATGGACTGCTTGACAATATCAGCAATATGACTCATAATTCAATTAAAATGAAAAAATTAGACATCCTCAAAACGTTTGCATGTGTCTTGATTGTTTGTCTCATTGAACATTGGATGCAAATCATTTGATTCCCCCTTCTATACCCAATACTCATTTGATCAAAAAAATCCAATAATAGAGAGAGAAAACATCACACTCTCTGGTAAGACACTCTACATAAAATTCCGCATAAGATTTCTCAAATATTCTCATTTGAAAGTAGTGATTTTGTTGTTCTCAGATTCAATTAAAAAGCAATCAAAGCACATCAATATCATTCCTATGCACCTTTCATGTTTTAGTTTTGATATCCTAAATACAAGAGCATATCATCCTGCAGACAAATTTACTTCCTCCTACGTTACTCTGGGATTCTTTACAAGACAAATATTCCAAAAATGTATCATGGTTGAGAAAGTCAGCACCAAAGCTTTGGCATGGCGTATTCCATCCTTGTAAAAATGAATCATTTGTTTCAAAGAGCATTCCTTCTTGATCAGTGGACCTGCCAAGATTACAAGTCATTATCTGACTTAGAAATATGATTGCACATGAACATAGCACTGACCTATTCCAAGCCATTTAGGTGCTGTTCAGCTGCACAATGTATAGTGTATCCAGTGAGTTTGGTCAGGTGGTCAACTCCCCCTGGTCATGTGACAAGACATGGTTGATGGTCGGACCAAATAGCTTGATGGGGAAATAGCCAAGGGGGCCCCATCTTTTTGGGTCATCAACTTGACAAAGTTTCTGATCAACTCAGGGCAACAAGAAGTATTTTTTCTGCTACTGTGCTCCTCATGACTGTTACGACCAACAGGGTGGCCTCAAGTCAATGCCAGACTCTTGGTTGCTTCAGTTGAAAGCCGCTACAGCCAAGTTGATGACACACCTCCATTAGTTGACCACCTGACAAGGGGTGGTTGACTAAGCGCCACACAGCTTTGAGAACCTGCCAACTGTGGTTTGACAAAAAAACCCACCAAGTTGATGAGCCAATGAAACTCAGTGGACACACCATATCTGTAACTGTAACAGATCCCCCCTTGCCAAATGGAAGTTACAAAGTTACACTCCCATGCTGCCCTCCGCAAAAAAGGTTACAGAAAGTTACAAGCTCTTACCCTTGTAACTTGCTATAACTTGCTGTTTATGCAATAAAAATGAGAGCTCACAGGCCCCAATCTGTTTGGCTGGGGGGCCCTGATATGAGCAGGTACTTACAGTTACAAATCCACTCATGGGCCAATTTTTAACTTGTAACCAGCAGTTACAGTTACAAGTCATCTGCCAAAGGGGCCCTTACAATGCTTGGTCCATAGTTTGTAAAAGTTAGGGTGCATTTGGACCCACATGAACCGTCATGTACCATCATGAAAATCCTGGATATTTATGAAGGCATATGATGGTTGGGTAGCTTTTCATGGTGTGTGTTTGGCGTCCACTCGTGAACTTGAGCCCAAATGACGGTAGTTGATGCTTCTCAAGGTTTGAGGTCTGCCATAGGCCAAAATTGGACACAACGGAACATTTTGGTCCGGACCAAAATGTTAGCATCATGTTCATACATAGACACATCCTCTCCTCCCTCTATGCGCTAACTATTGACTTATCCCCCACTTTTGCCCTTGAAATCTCCCCTGTAACTGGTGAAAGCCAAATACATCTCCCATCAAGAATATCATGTTGCTTGTGGACACAAAACACATCAGGTTCAGAAATAAGGTTGCATCATGTTTGATTTTGCACAAAATCAAACATGACACTAACTTTATTTCCAAAATGAGGCTTCATGATGTTTTGTGTGGGTAAAAACTCACCCTTAGGGATTTGGGTTTCATTCATGCCCATGGAAACTGCGTGACAAATCCAATCATTCCATTGATGCTCTCAAGTTTGAAGGAATTTATCATCATCTAAGATCTGTTTAATTTCAGTTCTTCTATCATGAACAGGGTCAAGCTCTTCAATTTTTTTGAGCATTCTAAATCTTAGCCCATTCAAAAAATCAACTTGACAATCACTCAGATTCTTGCTGAAATAAAGCTGCTTCTTGCTATTGTTTGGTGGAGTAAATTATTTATTGTAATGGAAGCAAAAACCTCATCTATTTGTACCTTAAATTCCGGCTGATTTGCCACCCAAAAATGGTGAAAGTATCCTTTTAAAAATGTTTATTTTAAATTTGTTTTGGAATAAATGAATGGTGATTTTTTTGGAAATCAAACAGCTTGTAATTACTGAATTTTTGGAAAGCAGTATGCAGAAGCTAAAACATGGTTTGCAAAAATGGTCATGGGAGATAATTTCAGCTTTTTCACATTATCCTTATTCAAGAAAACATTCATCTCACCTATTTTTTCTTCAATATTAAATTATCCATTGCAACCATCACTTTCCTGGTTTCTGGACCATATTAAATGGTAGGTGATTTTTTTGACAATTTATGAATCAAATATGGTGTATCCACTGAGCCTGGATGGGTGGTAAACTCCTGCTGGTCATGCAACAAGCTGGAGTTTACCACCTGAAAAAATGGGTTGATGGGGCAAAAGTCAAGGGAGCCCAATCTTGTTGGGTCATCAACCTGACCTAGTTTTTGATCAACTGAAAGCAACAAGAAGCAATTTAGCTGCAGTTGTGGTCCTCATGAACAGCATGACCAATAGGATGGCCTCCTGTCAATGCCAAACTCTTGGCAGCTTAAGTTGAAAGCCGCCACGCCCCAGTTGATGGAACACCCCCATTGGGTGACCACCTGGCAAGCAGTGGTTGATTAACTGCAATGCAAATTTGAGAACCTGCCAACAGTGGCTTAAAAAGAAGCCACCCAGTTGACCACCTGACCAAACTTGGTTGATACACCATAAGAGGAAAAAAGGTGAATTGAAGAAGTAAATACTTGGAAGTGATCAAATGGGGTTAAATTATTTGAAAATCATACAGCTCTGAAAGAGATCAAACATTAATCTGAGGAAAATCAAATTGAAACCAGGGAGAAATCAAGGGGATTCATGGGGGAAAATTAATGGAAAAGCAAAAGACACTTTTGATAAGTCCTGCAGAAACCAATTAGAAACACAGTGGAAAATTTGAAGAATCAAATGAGAATTCATTGGTCACTTTTGGAGAATTTAAGAGGAGTCTCAGAAGCAATCATGGATCAACTGTGTTTCCATCTTTGTGAACTCTACCAGAAAAAAACAGAAATCATGGTGATTTCCTCTGGAAATTGATTATAAACTGTGAAGCAATTGGGGAAACCATCATGGTGAAGTGAAGTCTCTGTTCAGCCAGAGATGCCTGATTTTTCCTGGTGATTCCAATCTTCAATTGGTTTACAAACCTCACCCAAGAACTTATGGAATTTTGGGGGTATTTGATTGAGGTATTTCACATTTGGTTCCTATCATTAAAATTAACTTAGTATTCATTTCTTTAATTGTATCAATGAAATGAATACCCACCAAAGATGATCTTCTAGTTGAGCTTTGCTGCACGTTCTCTTCCTCTGAAGAGGATTCCAATTCTAAATTAAGTGATCCTGATTCACTTTCAGTCTCTTCCTCTGAACTATGAAATTCAGATTCAGATTCTGCCAACTTTGACTAACAATTCATCATTATTTAGCAACTAAGTTCATTAAAAAAATGAACATATCCCAAAAGAAAACATTTACAATCTTTTTTCTTTTTTGTTTGGAGCCCTTTGTAGTCCTTTTTTCCCCCTTGAGTTGTTTTTCAACATGCTCAAACGGAGATGGTTCTTGCAGTGTATCTGTCAATTTTGGACTGCCCCTACTTGATTGTAAGACTTTAGGTTCAAGTCTTGGCTTTGATTGATATTTTGTAATCTTCTGAATGATATACTTCAATAGTCCTCTTTGCTCATGATCTGGAGATTCCAAGATCATTGCATTCACTATTTCCAGTAACTGAGGAATGCTTAGAAATTCATTGACATTGCACTTGAAAAATTCAAAATGATCAACCATTAGTGAATTAGGAATCTTTGGTCAGAAAGCATTAATCACATAGTGATTTGAACAATCAAACTTAAGCCAACTTACAGAACTAGAACTGCAAGAGTCATAGTTCAACCTCCACTGGGGATGAAAATCTTGGGGTACCATGGATCCTCTGAATGCTAGACAGTCACCTATTTTGTGGGAAAAGGGCAAAACCTTAGTCTTTGAATATGACTTAATGCACACTTTGCCATCACAATCACATTTGAGCTTCTTGAATTGTTTTCTAATAAGATGAATTTCCTCTTAAGACAATTTGTAACCCAATGGTAACAGTTCAGGAGGAAGAACTGTCCCTAACTTAATTCAAGAGTTATAAAGTGATTAATGAACTGATTTAATTTGATTCAAAACTGTTCCGTCAAGGTTTTTCAAAACATCAAACAGGTTTCCTAAAGAGTTTGCAAGGAATTGTTTGAGAGTTGAATGGGCCCCTTCAACCCAAAATTTTGTTTTTTTTCCAAAATCTGGGTTTATACAAGTCCAAACTGTTACAAATTTCTCTTTGATAGGGAAAATGTTATTTTCCATATACTTGAGTACATCCTCATATTCTTTCAAGAAACACTATACAAGTCAAAAGCTCAGAACCCAAAACTAGCAAGAATAAGAAGCAGTGATTTGGACCTAATCTGAGTTCCACATCATTTACCTCTGCCTCCAACTTGGTCTTTGAGGCCCCATAATTTGCCCACAGAGTCATAAAGCTTTTACATCCTTCAACGTCATTAACAAAGCGCACTTGACAGTTTGCTTGTATGTTTTTAGAGAAGTGCCAAATGCAACATTGTCTTGATGACTCAGGGAAACTAGATTCAATAGCACAAATCAGAGCCTTTTCACAATCAGTCACATAGACTTTTGGTAGTCTCTCAGGATCATAAGCCAACTCCTTTAATGCATTTTCAGGCCAATGGTAGAACTGAAACATTTCTTTTGATATAAAAACAAGAGCTTTTGTGAAAGTTTTGCAATTTGCTTTCATTCCTGCAACATGCAATAGTGGAGTTTTTTACTTATTTGTCTTATAAGTACAATCAAACATAGCAATATGATGAAATTTTTTTGAAAGATTTACTGCCTCTGGATGTGCTAAGTACGGGGACCCCAAGTGACCCTCTCCATGGAACTTTTACTGATGAATCCAACTTATTTCTTCAAGCTGTTCATAGAGTACCTCCATAACACTTTTTCCCTTTAGTTCTGCAAGCTTTCCCTTCTGCTTAGTGTTATAGATTGTTTGGTCATCAACATAATCCCGCCCATCAATCTTGCTCTATTTTCTCTTCAGTTGTAACATATTGAACCCATCATTCATGCCTTCTACTAGATTGTCTAAGGCCACCCCCAAGATTCTCCTCAGTTGAGGATGCACAGAGTGATGTTCAGATGGTTGATGGTTATGTTGGGTTTCTTTGTAGGAGAGGCAGCACAAGGGGTCTGCCTTTGTGCAACTTGCATGGATTAAAAATTGCACCCAAACTTCCTTGTGTGAGTTTGTATAGACCATTTGGTAAGAAGATTTCCTGAATAGGAACCATGTCTATCACAGGCTAAATCCACATATTTGTCATGCTTTGAGTTGAAAACTGTTAAAGCGTAACCATGCTTCATTGCCCATTTTTTAGACTAGTTTTGTGCCTCTTTCCTAGTAGGAAAAGCTCTCAAGGGAGGTGGGTCAAGTGTATCTTCCATAGTTACATAGTTATATTGATTGCATGCACTCAATCAGTTTCAGTCAAATTAAATAAGGCAAAGATAAAGTAACATAAAATGTCACTCACAACCAGAGGTCAAATCTCACTGTGAAACATTTTGTTCCTCAATTTTCATCCTTCATGAGGATGCAATTGAGGCTTCCAATGTTTCATTAGCCAAATCCTTTTTTTCTTTTTCCAAAGCTTTGTTGATGGCACTATCAATGTAGACCTTCCACGCAGAAATTTCCAAAGAAGGAGGGCTTTCCACTGTTCACATGCAAAAAAGTGCAATGGTATACTTCAGTATTCAATCCAACTTTCAATTGAACAAACAAAGTTTGCTGACTTATGAGTTGAGAAAGAATTTTTTGAAGAATTTTATATGATTTATGATTTCAGTTTTAACTTTAATTTCAGTTTTGTTTCACTTTAATGTCTCTTTGGGATTGCTAGGTGTGATAAAACAGTCCCACAAAGTATGTGTTAATCCCAAATTTGGATTGACAGAACCCAAGTGTGTTCCAGGGGGTGCCCACAATTCTGGAACCACTTTCAGGGGTTGTGAACCCCCAAACACGGCTCCTACACAACCCCCCGGGGGTTGTGATTGTTTGAAACGGCCCTTTCTTGTCATCTTTGGGCCTCATGGCTCATTTTAGCCTTTTAAGGCACTACACAACTACAACACAGTTGGAGCTGTGAATTTAACATCACCCTTTTTTTAATTCTTTATTTTTTTTTGATTTTTTTGATGCTTTTTTTTGTTTGTTTCTGTTCAACTTTTTATTTTTTATTTAATTTGATTTATTTGATTTTTTTTTGCTCACAACACTGGAGTTTTGAACAAGTTGTGAACAGCCATTCACAACTCAAATGGTTTGCAAATGGACATTGACAATGCCATTTTGTTGCAAAAAGCTGTAAATGGCTTTAATGGGCCTTGAACTGTGCCACACAATCCATTTTAGGTTTTTAACCAGTTTTTCAGGGCTGAAAATTGAACATTGCCCTTTTTTCTTCACTTTTTTGAAGTTTTTAATTTGTTTAATTTGTTATTTATTTTTATTTACTTTTGATTTCTTTCAATCTGTTTTGATTTTGAGATGAATTTTTATTTTATTTTGCTCTAAACCCTGAATTTGTGAAAGGCATGCCACAACTCAAAATGGGTTTTGTTGCCAAGATCACAATCAATCTGAGTGGTAAAAATCTTTTCACAACCTTGTAAGTTGTGGAGAGCCGTTCACAACTATGTGGGTTGTGGAAAGCTATACACCAATAAAATGGGGTTCCAAGCATTCCAAAAAACCTATTTGAGTTGATTGCGGGTGTAGTGTTGTTAGTTTATGTTGATAATTTTTTGTCTTGGGAATGAATTTTCTCAAGGGCAAAATCCATTAAATCATGGAATTTGAAGTCCGTGCAACGTCATGGGCCATTGCTGCAACACAGATGAATAATTAACCATGTGGTTGTTTCAAGAATTCTCTTTTTTGAATTCTGACGCCACAGTCTTGTAGATGGGGTTGATAAACCCATAACATTAATCTTTGGTAGGTTTTTAGGCATTTGAACCCTTTCAAAAATGTAATCACAAAATAAAGATTTTCAAATGATGTTTTGGATCTTTATTTTTTCATTTTTATTGGGGGGTGGGTTATTTTAGCTGTGGGTGAGGGATATTAAAATACCTTCCTAATTTTTCTCTCAGATAGTTTGGATTTATTCTTTTAACTGAAAGATTTCATTCCAAAAAAAAAAAAAAAAAAAAATTCTCACTGGACTTTTGCATCCTTTTAGTTTACTTTTGGATTTATTTTTTTTGAATATTGAATCTCTCAGAAATTTGGAAAAACATTCAAAGACCAAACTAAGAATTTTACAAAATTTCTTGATGGATTCATTTACCTTAAAAAATTCATTCAAACAATCCAAAAAAGCAAATTTCACATTGGACTTCTGGATCCTTTTGTTTTCATTTTGAATTTTTTTTATTATTATTCAAGCTCTTAGAACTATATCAAAATTATCAAAGATATTTTTGTTTTTCAAATGATTTTTTGGATGCGTTAAATTAACCTAAAACATTCATTCAAAAAATCAAAATGATCAAAAAAACCATATTGCTCATTTGATTTTTGGATCCTTTTGTTTGATTTTTAAATTAATTTTTTTTGGTGATTCAAGCTTTCAGAATTCGAAAAAACAAAAAAAATTTAATACTTTTTAAAGATCTTTTGGATGTATGCGTACACCTTAAGAAATTCATTTGAAAAATCAAAAATGAAGAACTGTCAGACGACCACCCCACGTACTATAGGGCAATTCTTAGATGATTGTGAGCGCAAAGGAATGCCAAGTGCAATGCAAGTGCAAATAGCGAGTCCCAGTTGCAAATTTCAAACTTGGTTATTTCCACTCAACAAACGGCGAGAGGAATGGAATGTGTTCTGAAGAAGGAAACTCAACCTGAGTCCAATGTGATAACTAGGTTGTAGCAAAATGCGAGAACGTATGAAATTAACTAACTGAGGAGACAATCATCAGGCAAGGGGATAGCCCTTATAAGGTAATCTGAAGTGACTAGATACAACCTGGTGATGAGCTAACTACAGTTGAAGCGGTGAGGCAATGAATGACAGGAACGGGATAGGAAATGAAGCAGTGGTATAGATCCCAGGTCTTAGCGTAAGTGCAAGACAATAGAATCTGAGCGTACAATTGCATGAAAAATTGGGACAGGAGCGAGTGATGTTGAAGGTAATGCAAATGAGAGGTAATAGTGTATGCAGGGGAGGGACTAGTCCAATTGCAAACTATACAGTAGTGATGGCTTAGTTAGACGTAGATGCAAACTAACAAACAATTCATGACCAAAGATGGAAGTCCAAGGCTGTTGATTGGACAGGGAAGGAGATTGGATCTCATAATGGATGGCCAACCGGTATGGAGTTAACCGCGAAGTTTGCAAGTATATACTGAGTTGGTTCCAGAGATTGGAAGGTCAGCGCAAGCCAGAGGAAATAGCGGATTGCACCATTGATGTTGTGCTTTTATTTGTGTCAAGCTTTTAGACTGAGGTAGATGGTACTGAGGAGAGGACATGTCGAAGTGGCGAAGACAATAATCCTTAAGTACAAAGCGTGACAGTTGCCTGGGTATAAAGACGCAAGCTCCTGCAAGCGTTCAGATAAATTTTCCCATTGATTTCAAGTCGTTAATTATCACTGTATACCCTTATACGTTATTTAATTTATTACCCAATAGATTTATGAATTTTATAGAAATGTTTTCATTGTTGTCCCGCCGTTGCAAAAACTGTATTTGCCGCAACAAGCAATTTATTCCTAGTGCTGCCGTCCGAAGCCTTGGAGGCAAGTGCAAGCAATGTTGCCTTTGCAAGGTGGCATGCAATTTCCCTATAAATGTTGATTCAACTGTTGAGGGTCCTTTGGAATCATTGAGGGAGATGGGAAGTTGTAGGTCTGGGCCAAGGGTTAATTACGAGATACCACCATTGCCGGAGATTGAATACTTGGGGACTCGAGTTCCTGGTGAGTACTAATCTGGATTGACTAATGATCAAAAAATAGTAACTAATTTTGCTTGTTTTGCTAGTGTTGCCCCGTTTCCAAAGATATACTACCAACACACCACCACAACCACCTTACTGGGGACCACCAACTGAACTCCTGGGGGCCCAGATGAATGCCAAGGTGCGAGGCAAAGTGTCCAATGTGGAACCGGTAGTAGTTATAACCAAGGAAGCAAGGGAGGGGGAAGAAAACAAAGGGGAAAGAGAAGCAGGAAATGGAGGAAACGGAAGTGGAGAAAACAAAAATGGAGCGGGTGAATTGGAAGAAGGGAATGAAGGAGATGGAAGGGATGGAGTGGATGGGATGGAAGGAATGTAGGGCCAAGGCAAAGCGGATCCGGTGCAAGTTGTAGGGACGGTTGAAACGGATGTGAGGCGCCTGGCGGACAATATTGGAGAAGGCATGTTGGGTGGCCAAAGGAAGAGAGCGTATGAAGAGCTCTTGGAGGAAGGCAGATGGAATTCTCGGCCAAAGCGAGCTTGGGTTGCCAGATGCGAGGAGATTTTTGAGAGGCACATTGTAACGGAAGTACTGGTTCTTTGAAGAATGTCCGCATTGATCAACAATGAAGACCTGGATACTTTTTGATCCATGGTTACAGAATTGAAGTCAAATTGGGAAAATGCGGAGAAAGAAATAAAAGAAACTTTGTAATTAAAAATATATATTTTCTTTTTTTTTCATTATTATAAATAGAAATATTATCATAATTTTTTTTTTTATAATAAAGAATGAAGTTTTTATTTAGTAGAAATGAAAGGAAAATGAGAAAAATAATAACATGGTGAGATGGAGGAATTAACTGATGGAATGATGATGAAATAAAATGGGGTTAAATGGGATGGAATATGGAATGGAATGGGATTGGATGAGAGAGAATGCAAGATGAAATGGGATTGGATAAGATAAAATGCGGAATGGAATGGAATGGGATTGGATGGGATGAAATTTGGAATGGAATGGAATGGGATTGGATGGGATAGAATCATGATTGTCAAGGTTTACCAGGGTAGCTTGCATGGAAGTCTTGAATTGGATTGGGTGAATTGCAAAGGTGATGGGATGGTTCCCACAAGGTGCAATCTTTGTCGGACTGGAAGCCAGACAATTTGACAAGGTATTGAAGTTTTCCTTTGTGTAACCTGGAATCCAGAATATGGCTTACTTCCCACTCTTGATGATCAAGGACAGTGACCGGTTCAGGAGGGGGATGAGTCTTGCCTGGGTATAGGACTTGAGCTGGCTCTAGCAGAGACACATGAAAGACCGGGTGGATACCTTGCCATCTCGCAGGTAAATTAAGTTTAAAAGAGTTATGGGAGATGACTGATTCTAATTTAAAGGGGCCAAGCTTTCTTTTGGAGAGTTTGCGAGTTGGGTGAGTGCTGCAAATGTTGCAAGCATCAAGCCATACTTGATCTCCTACTGCAAAGGTTGGAGCCAAAGTGCAAGATTGGTCTGCTTGCTCCTTATAGAGCTGGTTTGCTTCTTCGAGGTTGGTTCAAAGTTGCAATTGAAGGGATTGAATTTGTTCAAGGTAATCAGTAGCAGGTTGAGAAGGTGCTACGTGAAGGGAAGAGAAAGTTGTTTTTCTACCATAAAGTGTTTGGAAGGGCGACTGTTTGGTGGAAGAATGAGTGGAGTTGTTGTAGGCAAATTTGGCTGGTGGGAGCCATTGCAACCAGTCGTCTTGTTGATAGGCGACATACATTCAAAGATATTTTTTGAGAATCTGATTAACTTGCTTGGTTTGCCCATCCGTTTCTGGGTGGTAAGCCGTTGATAAATTGCAAGTAATCTTCAAATGTTGGCATAGCAAGGTCCAGAAGCTTGAGACAAACAGAGATCCACAATCACTAACTATATTAGCAGGGAGGCCATGTTTCTAAAATACATATTCTATGAACAAGTTAGCTAAGTCTTCTGAAGAGGCCATCACATTACTGTGTAAAAATAAAGCCATCTTTGAGAATCAATATACTATTACTAGAATAGCATCATATCCACTAGAAAAAGGTAATTGAGAGATGAAATCCATAGAAAGCAAGTTCCAAGGACAAGGCGGAATTGTAAGTGGCTGGAGCAGCCCATACTTCCGGTGTTTTGAGGAATTGTTACGATTGCAATCATAGCACGCGCTAACATAGTCTTTTACTTCTTTGGTCATACCAGGCCAGTAGAAGTCTCATGCAATCAATTGGTAGGTTTTATCTTGCCCATAATGACCAGCAAGCGGAGAATTGTGCCGTCACTTGAAGATATCTAACTTAATGCAATAATTATCTGGTACTACTATACCATTATCATAGGCTAAAAAGTCATTATCATCAATACTGTAACTACTATCTAATAAGTTTTCAATATTGCAAATTTTTATTCACTTGGGGTTGTTGTGTTGAGCTTGTTGGATTTTGGAATCCAAATATTTTAAGCAAGCAATGATTGAACTGAGTTGGGCAGATTGGGTTGAGAAGAGGGTCCTAATGTTTTCAGGGTTGTTTTTGGCAAAGGTGCTCCCCCCCCCTGGGTAAAGGTTGTCCCAATGTGATAAAGCATCAGGAACTACTGCTTGTTTTCCAGGACAGTAAGTGATTGTAAAGTGGAACTCGGAGAGGTATTCGGCCCATCGTGCCTGTCAATGTGTGAGGACTTTTGAACTCATGAAATAATTCAAAGAATTATGATCAGTTAAAACCTCAAAGGATTCCCTAAGGCTCAAAAGGTATGAACACCATTTTTTCAAGCAATAAATGATTGCAAGGAGTTCCTTGTCATGAACCTCATAGTTAAGCTCTGCAGAAAGCAACTTGCAAGACTTGAAAGCTACAGGATGAAATAGAGAAGTGGAAGAAGAAAACTGCAAGATTACTCCTGCGATCGCATAGTTGCTTGCGTCTGTTTCGACAATAGTGCGAGCTAGCTCATTGAAATGAGCAAGTATTGGAGCAGTGGTGAACGCTTTCTTCAGAGCTTCAAACTCCAAAGCAGCTTGTTTGGTAAAAACAAAAGGAGTTTCTTTTTGAAGAAGGTTAGTAAGATTCACGGTTTTTTCGGCGTAACGCGCAATAAACCTTCTATAGAAATTACTGAAACCAAGGAAAACTTGAAGAAATTTAACCAAAGAAGGTGGGGGCCAGTCCAATATGCGTTTGCTCTTGGCTGGGTCAATCAATAGTTGTTGCTGCGAGACTACAACGCCTAGAAAATGAAGAGAAGAGGAATGGAACTCTCACTTAGAGTCTTTTGCAAACAGGTCATTCTTGCAAAGTTGCTGTAGCAACTCTTTCACATGTGCAATGTGATCTTTGAGGTTCCTCAAGTAGAATAGTATATCATCGAGATATACCACGAGTTATTTACCTACAAGATTGGAGAAAATGTCATTGACAAAATGTTGAAAAGTGGAAGGAGGGTTACAGAGGCTAAAAGGAATGACGGTATACTCATAACTGCCAAACCAGGTTCTCATTGCAGTCAAATACTCATGACCTTCCCTAATGCAAATTAGGTTATAGGCACCTCAAATTTCTAACTTCAAGAAATAAGTAGCTCCATCGAAGATGGTAAGGAGATGTGACATAGGCAGTACTGGATAGGCATTCTTCCAGGTTACCTGGTTCAGTTTCCTGTAGTCAACACAAAGGCAAAGTCTGCTGTTCTTTTTTGGAACAAATAGGACAGGTGAACCGGTGTTCGAATTGCTTGGTTGAAGAAATCCTTTTGCTACATTTTCCGCAATGTAGTCTTGAAGCGCAATTGATTCTTGCATCAAGAGAGAGTAGACTGGTCCTGGTGCTGGAGGTGGGCCAGTAAGTTTGATCTTGTGATTGTAAGGACGGGATGGAGGCAGTTTATCTGCTTTTGTAGCTGAAAAGAAGTCAGCAAAGTCATGATAAACCAAAGGTAAAGACTCTTGAATGATTTCTAAATCTTCAATCTTGTCATCTTTGAGCACCGGGTTTGAGGTGCTTGCATGGTGCAAGAGGATTAGGGAGCTCAAAATACACCGTTTGGTTGGTGTCTGTTTCTATTTGAAGGAACAGGAAAGAGGTAAGCTGGATAGGTAAGAAATAACTCCTAAATCTGAAGAGGGAATTTGGGAATGAAGGTCAGGATATTGCAAATCTCCTGGCGGAAAAGTGTCATCCAACTCAATGACAGTGTCAGGTAGGCTGTTTAATTCCTGATTGACGGAAAGGTTAGCGTTCTGGGGGTGCAAGGTTCAAAGGTTAATTACTCCTTCTTGCCAATTCACATCCGGATTCCAGTAAACTAGGAAATCATGGCCTAGAATGGTATCATCCATTCCGGGTATAGCCAAGACAAATAAATCCCATTCAAAGTTGGGGAAATTGGAGAATGCAAAGATCCATTTTGCCTTTTGGGAAACCCAATAAGACGGTTCAGTTGCACTACTTACTAAATAGATAGGAAATTTATCTATCTTGGAATGCGTAAGATTTTTGGAAGTGGCAAAAGATTCACTGATAAAGGAAACATTAGCGCTGGAATCAAGTAATACTTGATAAGTAGTGTTGTTGGAATGGAATAGGATAAATCTCAAACTTGGAGCACCTAGTGACTTGCAAGTGCAAAGATTTACTCGCAGTGATTTAGATAATGTGTAGTTTTCCTTGCGAGTATCAGAAAAACTACAAGCTAATTTTTTGAATTCTTAGCCGCTTCACGCGCTAACCGCTTTGCACAGCTGTTGACATCATGTTTTCCTCCACAATACATACACAGCCCTTCTTTTCCCTTCACAGCCGTTCCTCGTTTTGAAGCATCCCGGTTTCTTTGTCCAAGAACTTTGGAGTTTTGGCAACGGCTTTCCTTTTCGAGTTGGAGTTCAAAGTCAGGGTTGGTTTGGATGGTTTTGGGTTCCTCGTTTTTTGCTTCAAGGAGTCGTCCACCCTTGGAGCCAAGGTGGACGGTCCATGGTTGTTTTGCCAAGAGAGATTCTTGTCATGATAGCCATTATCAAGCTCAATCACTCAATCAATTAGTTGCTGAAGCAAGGTTTCTTATGACCCCCAACTGCGAGCTGTTTGATTAAGGGTGCCAGTAGACCCTTTTAAAAATGGAATAGAAGAGCGGCCTTGTTCCACTGGATGCAAGACTGCAAGGTTTTAAAATGAGAAATATAAACGGAAGCTCTACTATTCTCCTTCATAACTAAACTATTAAGTTTGTATTTGGCGTTTTGAACTTCATTGGGATTGCCAAACAGGGTGAAGAATTGTTGCTCAAACCTTTCCCAGTTGTTGAGAATACAAGTGGGACTGTCGTTGGAAAAAAGTTTGAGGTACGGTTTGAACCACTTCAAGGCTCTACCTCCTAAGAAGGACAAAGCATACATAACTTTATGTCTATCAGAAGGGAAATTTTTGGAGTCGTTTGAAAAGATTATTTTTCAAGACTTCAGGTAGGATCTAAGCTTATGAGGGTGTTCTCCCGTAACGTGATTGGGTTGTTTCATTCCCAGAGTGCAAAAGCTTGGAGTGCTTGGACTAGATCGCTGGGCACCATGAGTGAGGGCCTGGATCAATGTCAAAAGCAGGGTTGGAGCATCAGGCTTGGGAGCAGTAGTGCAAACCCCTGGTCTACCACGAGTTGAGGTTTCATTGGAAGAATGGTCGGAGTCTGCAAATTCCGCAAGAGGGTCCGTCGGAGCATTCCGTGGAGGAGCCTGAGGATCATCAAGAGGTTCTTTCACAACTGCCCCTGGCGTGCAAGGGGCTGAAGGCACAGGCACTACTGCTCACAGAACTCAGGATAGAGATAAGAGGTTGATTTCAAATGAGGAGGGGATGTAGAGTAAGGACAATGATGAGAAGATGAGTCCAGGAGTAAGGCTCTGAAGGATCTGAAGAGGGAATCCTGAAAGAGTAACACCAGAGGGATAGGTGAGGTGAGTAAGGTAGGCTGGTTGGCTTTCTTGTGCTGAGATGACACCTATTGGATGAGGGGCTAACCAATAAGAGGTAGTATACTAATTCCTTGGGGTAATTAGTCCAAGGGGAGAGGAGTGTCCAGTATATGTGAGAGCTGAGAGGAGGCTTTGAGGATTGGATGACTGGTGCTGGGTTGGGAGGTCTATGGCATTACATGTGGACCAATTGGGTTGAAGGTTGCAGATTGACAGATTGAGTAATGGGCCTGTCCAGGAAGGTCATTTACTGAGCTGGAGTATGGGTTGTCCAGCCAGGAGTATGTACTATGGTTTTACTGTATGTACTTCTCATGCTAGATAGGGTTTGAAGGAGAGATGAGGATGGACCAAGCCATAGAGAGGTAGAGGGTGTGCCTGGGAGATTACCTAAATGCTGCAGGATATGCAGGGGGATACTTCAGGATGTTCAGTAGTGGAGTGTGATTGAGCTGGGCTGAGGTTGGCTGAGGGCTGAGTAAGCCGGAGGAGACTGAGTCAATTTGGTTATGACAGCACCCCCCCAGAAGAGGAATGGGTAGCTCCTGATACCCATAAGAAGAGGTGAGAGTATTTTGAGATCCTCAAGATGACTGAACTATCTTTTCCCCCACCATATCCATCACCATTGCCACCTGATACCTGTCCATCCCTTTCCCCTTACAGTAGATCTTCCACCCCCTCATTCAGTATGGAAATCACCAACGGTTATCACCCTGTCAACCAGTATTTTCCTCCTTGTTCCCAGTGTGCAGAGACTGACAAGATTTTCATCACCAGCATCACTCCCAAGTCTTGGAAGTGTGAGTATTGTTGACAATACAAAAGACCCTGTTCTGGAACTCACGACGCCGGAAGGAAGGTACTAGGACCTGTTGTTTGGGTGAAGGACAAGTTGTGTCCCAACTTTGAAGTGAAGGAGGCGCCGGACAATTCGAGCATGTTGCTAGGCGTGGAGAGTAGGGTAGGGGCTTCAGACAGTGAGTTTTTTTTTTTTTTTTGTCGTTTAGATAGGCTGACTCCAGCCGTGATCTTACTATTGTAGTGGAGGCGCTCAAGGAGAAGATGAAAAGACTGGAGAAGCGTCGAACGGAATTGAGGAGGAAAGGACAGCTGGTGTTGGATGGTACGTCAAAGAAGGGAGCACCCAGTTTGAATGCAATGGACGTGCGTTGGGGGACCCCTTATTCATCTTTGATTAGTTCTATTGCGGATTCCGAGTGCGTAGGGGGTCAATCAAACCTTCTTCAAAGCCAGGCCAACCCGGTTGGAGACGGTTGAACCACCGTCAAAGCGGTCAAAGCAAGCCAAAAGGTTGTCGAACCGATCGAATTTCAAAAATGCCAAATCAAATCCATCAAAGTTTGACAATCAAAGGTCAAACCTGTCAAAATTTGACAATCGAAGGTTGGTGCCGTCAAAGTTTGATGGTCGAAGGCCAAAAAGGCCAAGGTTTGAAGGCCTGGGGTCGAACCCGTCGAAGTTTGACGCAAGGTGGTCAAGGTAAATGAGCCGCGTAGAAGGGCAGTTGAAGCAGTGGTGATCCAGTCGAAGCATGGGCAAGGTAGCGGGGAGGGGATTGAAGAGGCGTCAAAGCGTCAAAGAGACGTCAAAGTTCAAAATTCAAAAGTGGTTTGAACCGCCGGGGAGCTGACCGCCGGGAACGCCACCGCCGCCTCTATTGAAGTTGAAGTCAAACCCGTCAAAGTCAAAGTCAAGGAGGGTGTCAAAGCGGGGCAAGAGGAGGACAAGGATGAAGATGCTCCTGGAGAGCCTGACAATGATGAAGAAGAGGAAGAGGAAGAAGAAGAGGAAGAAGAAGAGGACAAAGAAGAGGAAGAAGAAGAAGATGAAACAGGAAAAATGGAAAGGGAAGGAGGTGGAGTGGAGCAGGGTAAGGGAAAGGGTAAGGAAGTTATAGAATTGGAGGATGATTCCCCCGGCCCTCAGTCTGTTGGAGAGTTGGTTGGAAGGTTACTGGCTGAGGATGGAGTGATAGGTGGATATAGGAAAGTGACCCAGGGGGATATTGGTTTTTATGCTTGCTCTGGAGGAAAAGTAGTTGGACCCATGGATGCTATTGAAGATGATCCAGTGGGGGACTTGAAGGAGATTGAAAGGCGTCTTGGGAGGTTTTCGAAGGATTCCAGGAGCAATGCCATTTTTGGGTGGAGTTTGAATAATGGGGAAGAAGTGGAGAAGAAGAAGGAGAAGAAGGAGGCAAAAAAGGAAGTGTTGGCAGAGCTAGAGGATTTTTTATCTTTTTCTGGTGTAACATATGAGTTGGGAGCTACTGCTAAAGATAAGGAGGAATATGAGGGAAGGAAGATAAAATTGGCTAGTGTTTGGGTAGCTAAAATTACTGATTTGATTGATAAGATTGAAAGGGAGTGTTAGATGTAAAATCTGTTTGTTTTCTTTTAATTTTCTGGATGTGGATGGATTAAATGGAGATAGTTTTGATTTGCTTTATTGTTTTGGGAGAGTGGGAGTGATTTTTTTTTGAATTATGGAGAAAGCACAAGGAAAAGGATGGAGTTGGTTGGGGAACCAGAAAGGCAATTATGAGGGTTTGGATTTGGAAGGATAGACTGCGTGGAAGTCGTGGAGGAGGTCTGAACAGTTGGTGAGATTGGCTAGTGGTTCCCATGAGGTTCTTTCAGAGTCTTCTAAAAAACCCTTCCATTCGACTAAATAAAGGATTTTTCCACATCTAATCTTGGAGTCCAGGATCTGAGACACTTCCCACTCTTCCTGGCCATCAATCTCCACTGGTCCTGGGGGCGGATGGTGGTTAGGAGAGTCTGGGTCTGAGGAGTAGGGTCTGAGAAGGGAAGCGTGGAAAACAGGGTGTATGGAAGACCATTGATCAGGGAGTTGGAGTTTGAAAGCATGAGATCCTATACATTAAATAATGAGAAAAGGACCCAAACAACGCTCAGAGAGCTTCTTGGAAGGTCTGTTAGTATTGATATTCTTTGCAGATAACCAAACTTTATTCCCAGGAGCAATACCTTTTGGAATGTCTTTTCTATTACGGTCAGCATAGTACTTATACTTATCCATATACTCTTTTAATTCTTTCTTTAATTGAATCTGGTTCTTCTGAATCTGGTCCAGCTAGTGACTGGCAGTTTGGTTGTCCAACAAATGCAGGAAGTCAAAGCTTGGGTGCCTTCCATAGAGGGTAAAGAAGGGTGATTGCTGGTTAGAAGTGTGGACACTGTTGTTGTACAAGAATTCTGCCAAGGGGAGCGAAGTATCCCAGTCATCCTGATGGTAACTGATATACATTCTGAGGTATTGTTCTAGTACTTGATTGACTCTTTCAGTTTGACCATCTGTTTCAGGGTGGTAGGCTGTGGAGAGATTCCTTTTTATCTGTAATTTTTCACAAAGTGTTGTCCAGAAAGAAGAGATGAATAGGGAGCCTCGGTCACTTATGATGTCAGCAGGTAGGCCATGTTTGGAGAAGACATGACTGATGAAAAGGTTAGCAAGTTCTACTGCAGTCAGTGTACCAGTTGTTTTAATGAAGAGGGCCATCTTAGAGAAACGGTCCACCACAACAAGGATAGAATCAAATCCATTGGAGAGAGGGAGTTGAGAGATGAAGTCCATAGAAAGAGAGGTCCAAGGGCCATTGGGGATTGGGAGAGGTTTGAGAATTCCTAGTTTCTTTTCATGCCTTGCCTTGTTCTTGTTGCAAAGGTAGCAGGCTGAAACATAGTTCTTGACATCCTTTGACATTCCATTCCAGGAGAAGGATCTCTTGATGAGGTTGAGGGTCTTCTGTTGGCCAGGGTGACCTGCAAGAGGAGAATCATGTCTTTGATAGAGTATTTTTTGTTTAAGATGGTTAGCTTGGTCATGTATGACCACTTTACCCTGGAACAGGAGTAAGCCACTGAAGGGGTCTAAGGAGTAATCAGTTACTTCTTCATTCTTATTCAATCTTTTAATGATTCCCTGAATTAACTTGTCAGCTTGTTGACCAGAAGTAAATTCCCTCAGTTGATTTTCAATTTTATTAGCAGAAATAAAAAAGAGTTTAGAAGCTTCAACTTCATCTTGTTTCAGAAGCTGTTGAAAATTTCCAGGATTCTTTTCAGAATATGGCGTTCCCCCCGCTGGATACACGTCGTCCCGACGTGACAGGATATCTGGGATGGTTGAGAGTTTTCCAGGCCTGTAAGTGATCAGAAAATTGAATTCAGAGAGGAATTCTGCCCAACGGGCTTGTCTTCTAGTAAGGACCTTGGAAGAGATAAAATACTTCAAAGAGGAATGATCAGTTAGCACTTCAAAAGGGTCAGTAACGCTCAAGAGGTAGGACCTCCATTGCTGGAGGGCAAAAACAATGGCAAGGAGCTCTTTGTCATGGATTTCATACTTGACTTCAGCACTGGACATTTTTCTGCTGTCAAAGGCAATAGGGTGTTTAGTGTTATCAGCAGTAACCTGGTGTAGGACCGCTCCCAGGTCATAGTCACTGGCATCAGTCTCAACATAGGTTCTCAGAAGGTGATCAAAATGGCAAAGGAATGGAGCTTGGGTAAACGCTTGCTTGATGTTTTCAAATTGTTGCAAGGCTTCAGGAGTGAGGTTGAAAGGGGAGCTGTTTCCAGCAATAGAGGTGAGGTGAGAGACCTGTTTGGAGTAGTTCTTTATGAACCTGCGATAGAAGTTAGCAAACCCAAGGAAAGACTGTAAAGCCTTTTTGTTTGTAGGAGTTAGCCAGGTAAGGATGGTCTTGACTTTGTTGTTGTCCATAAAGATCCCATCCCCTGAGACCACGTAGCCCAGATAGTCCACAGAGGGTGCATGGAAGTCGCACTTGGAGGCTTTTGCATATAACTTGTGTTTTCTGAGTCTGGTCAGTACTTCACACACCTGAGGGATGTGTTCCTGTAAGTTTTTTGAGAAAACCATGATATTGTCAAGGTAAACCACCACATAAATTGTGAGGAGATCAGCAAGGATGTCATTTATAAGATTTTGGAAAGAAGCTGGGGCATTGGTCAGTCCAAAGGGCATGACCAGGTATTCATAGCTTCCAAACTGAGATCTGAATGCTGTTAGGTGTTTGTCTCCTTCCTTGATGCGCAATACATTGTAGGTGCCTCTGAGGTCCATTTTGGTGAAGATGTAAGAACCTGAGAAGACAGTCAGTAAGAAAGTCATTGGAGGAAGAGGGTAACGGTTTTTCCTGGTGACAGCGTTAAGCTTGCAGTAGTCAACACACAACCGCAAACTCCCATCTTTCTTTTTAACAAAAAGAACAGGTGCCCCAGTGCTTGAAGTGCTGGAGCGGATGAAACCTTTCTGTACATTCTCTGCTATGTAGGCCTGTAGGGTTGCCTTTTCACCTTGAGATAGTGAATAGATGGACCCAACTGGAGGGAGTGGGCCTTCCATTTTGATGCGGTGATCGTAAGCGCGGTGAGGAGGAAGTTGATCTGCTTCAACCTTGGAGAAAACATCTAGGAAAGAATGGTAATCAGCAGGAACTTTCTCCAACACGGTTTCTATTTCTTCAGGGTCTTTGTCAATGTCAAACTTGTCCCAGTCAGCTGAAGCGTTCTTGTGGGGAGTAACAGAAATGTTAGAAGAGGTGACCAATTGCATGATATGCAAGGATGAATCCCTAGGTTCCTCCTCCAGAGGAATGGTCAGGGGATCAATGAATATCCAAGCAAGGTGGGAAATTGTTGAACTCGATGGAAATTGGATGGGTTGTTGAGGATGCAAGGGTTCTGAAGTGAAGGGGAGTGCAATGGACTGCAGTGCCAGAGGCAGAGTGCAAGCGGAACCAGTTGAAAGTAGGTTGGCCATGTTGAGTTCAACGGATTGGGAAGAAGAATTGTCAGTGGGCTGGTGTCTTGGGGTGATCAGCCCCATTCTCCAGTTTACTTCAGGATTCCAGTAGTGAAGAAAGTAGATCCCCAGGATGAGTTCTTCTGAGAATGGTGCATTGACAAGGAGGAATTCCCATTCAAAGCTAGGAAAAGAAGGAAGAGAGACCACCCAAGTTGCCTTGTGGGAGATTAGTTGAGAGGGTGACTCATTTGGACTAAAATTGAAAAGAGGAATAGGTTTGCCCAGAGGTATGGGCTGCAATGAAAACTTTAGAACCATGGTGTTAGCCATTACAGATTGAGTAGCACCTGAATCAATCAAAACACTATAACTCAAGTCCTGGTGAAAGAGAATAAAACATAAGCCTTTGGAAAGTGGGTCAGAGTAGTCTTTTTGTATCTTTTGTACCCTAATGTCAGTGGGGTGATAATCCTGGATTACAGCAGGAAAACCACCTAATTGTTTTTTGGCTTGGGGGTGGAGGAGGAATTGGTATTGGAGGCAGGCTTTTTTTTGCAGTCATCTGTCTTGTGCTTCCCTGCACAATACATACCAAGTCCCTCCTTCTCCCTTCTTGCCTTTTCTTCAGCCTTGAGCTTGCCATCAGGACCTAGGTCCAAGGTGGGCTTGGTCTGAGAGGATTGTTTCTTTGCAGATTTTTCTTTCTTCTTGGCCTTACCCTTGCCCTTGTCAGACTGGGAAGAATTGGCTTGGGATTGAGAGGAATTTTTCTGTTTAGAGTGGCTTGGATGGGAAGACTTTTCCTTGACTTGTTTGTGGTACCTGGTATTGTAGTCCAACACTACATCCATAAGGTCTTGAAGGGTGTCTACAGAACCATCATAGCCGGCTAATTGATCCAGAAGTCAGGCAGGGAGGCTTTGGCAAAAATGGAAGTAGAAGGCTCTATCCCCCCATCCAGAGACTTTTGTCATAAGGGAACGGAATTCTGTAATGTGGGTTGAGGCATATCCAGTGTCCTTCATCTTCAAGTTTGCAAGTTCCTTCTCTGCCTTGGCCGTTTCCAGACAATTGCCAAAGAGAGTATGAAGTTTTTCCGTGAAGTGTTTCCAGGAGTTGAGTAGGAATGAGGGCTCTTGATTGGTGAGATGGGCCAAGTAGGGTTGAATCCAACGGTTTGCGTTCCCAGTGAGGTAGGAGACAGCAAACAAAACTTTCCTTTGATCCACACGGAAGGTCCCTTCGTCGTTTGCAAAGATGAGTTCACAAGCTTGTAGGAAGGGCCTGAGCTTGGTAGGGTTATTGCCTTCAAATTTGTCTGGCGGATTCATCAATGGGGCTTTGAAGGTTCCTGAGTAGGAGGTACTAGTCATTGGGGGTTGAGAGAGTTTGGCCACTGCTGAAGTCATGGTTTGAAGCAAGGCTAGGAGAGTAGGGTCCACAGTTGTAGGTTGAGGAGGTTGAACTGGAGGAGCTGGGGTTGCAGTTGAAGCAGAAGGTAGGGAGGCTTCTTCCTGGGTCCAGAGGTTGGTGAGTTAAGATTGCTAAGGATCCTTGAGTCAAACCCTGAGTCCTTGCTTTCTTCCTCCTCTTCCACATCCTCAGGGAGAGGGATTAGACTGGGATCGTACAATGGGGAGTCTAATCCATAACATGCTTGGGGATATTGACCAATCACTCGATTAATAAATGGTCTGACAACAGGAGGAGCAGGGGACAGAGAAGCTCTTGGAGGAGCTGGAGGAAGGATACCAGTGTCCATGGTGTTGGAAGCTGGTGCAGGGAGGTTGGAAAAGGTCCTCCCTTGTCCACGGGCTTGAGGAGTAGATTGATTGTGGTCTTTCATTTCTATGGTAGAACCACGTCCTTGGGCGGCCCTGGTAAGAGGTGGACTGGTGATGATGGAAGGTTGTGCACATTGAGGAGGCATGTTTTCCAAGTATGCCGGAGGAGAGTGACCCAAGAAAAATACCCAGAGAAAATAAGGGAGAAAATTTGGCCGCAGAAAATATGTCTTGAACTTGTACAAGGTTCCGTCAAAGTTGAAGTGTTGAAGTCAAAGTGTTGAAGTCAAAGCTTGAAGTTGAAATGTTGAAGTCAAAGGTTGAAGTCAAAGGTCAAAGTCAAAGTGTCAAAGTCAAAGTGTCAAAGTCAAAGGTCAAAGTCAAAGGTCAAAGTTGAAGGTCAAAGTCAAAGGTCAAAGTCGAAGATCAAAGTCAAAGGTTGAAGTCAAAGATCAAAGTCGAGGTGTTGTTTGAGGGCCAATTCCAGGAGAGGGGTTGAGGCAGATAAATTCTGCAGGGTGTACCTTTTGAAACGTGGAGGCCACACACTGTTTAGCTCTAAACCACGCACGCCCACAAATATTGTAGGTAGTGTTATCCAGGGGATGAAATGATTCTATTGGGATATAGAGGTGGGTAGTAATTGAGGGGAAGGAATTAGTATAATGTCACAACTTCCCCTGGCGTGCAAGGGGCTGAAGGCACAGGCACTACTGCTCACAGAACTCAGGATAGAGATAAGAGGTTGATTGCAAATGAGGAGGGGATGTAGAGTAAGGACAATGATGAGAAGATGAGTCCAGGAGTAAGGCTCTGAAGGATCTGAAGAGGGAATCCTGTAAGAGTAACACCAGAAGGATAGGTGAGGTGAGTAAGGTAGGCTGGTTGGATTTCTTGGGCTGAGATGACACCTATTGGATGAGGGGCTAACCAATAAGAAGTAGTATACTAATTCCTTGGGGGAATTAGTCCAAGGGGAGAGGAGTGGCCAGTATATGTGAGAGCTGAGAGGAGGCTTTGAGGATTGGATGACTGGTTCTGGGTTGGGAGGTCCATGGAATTACATGTGGACCAATTGGGTTGAAGGTTGCAGATTGACAGATTGAGTAATGGGCCTGTCCAGGAAGGTCATGTACTGAGCTGGAGTATGGGTTGTCCAGCCAGGAGTATGTACTATGGTTTTACTGTATGTACTTCTCATGCTAGATAGGGTTTGAAGGAGAGATGAGGATGCACCAAGCCATAGAGAGGTAGAGGTTGTGCCTGGTAGATTACCTAAAGGCTGCAGGATATGCAGGGGGATACTTCAGGATTTTCAGTAGTGGAGTGTGATTGAGCTGGGCTGAGGTTGGCTGAGGGCTGAGTAAGCCAGAGGAGACTGAGTCAATTTGGTTATGACAGGTTCCACAGATGGCAATTTAGAAGGAGGAACTGGATCTAAGGGTTGTTGGGCCCAAGGAGCGCTGGTTCTCCCTACACAATGGATCTCATCATTGTAAGGGGCAAGGGAAGCATCCCCAGTTGAGCAAGTACGTGACATCAAAAAAGAAGAAGTCTACTATAGGTTGGCAGGCTACAATAGATGAGTTGAGTTAGTTAATTTACTGTAACACAACCACCCCACGTACTATTGGTCAATTCTTAGATGATTGTGAGCGCAAAGGAATTCCAAGTGCAAGGTCAAGTGCAAATAGCGAGTCCCAGTTGTGAAGTGCAAACTTGGTTATTGCCACTCAACAAACGGCAAGAGGAATGGAATGTGTTCCAAAGAAGGAAACTCAACCTGAGTCCGATCTGATAACTAGGTTGTAGCAAAATGCGAGAACGTATGAAATTAACTAACTGAGGAGACAATCATCAGGCAAGGGGATAGCCCTTATAAGGTAATCTGAAGTGACTAGATACAACCTGGTGATGAGCTAACTACAGTTGAAGCGGTGAGGCAATGAATGACAGGAACGGGATAGGAAATGAAGCAGTGGTATAGATCCCAGGTCTTAGCGTAAGTGCAAGACAATAGAATCTGAGCGTACAATTGCATGACAAATTGGGACAGGAGAGAGTGACGTTGAAGGTAATGGGAATGAGAGGTAATACTGTATGCAGGCTAGGGACTAGTCCAATTGCAAACTATACAGTAGTGATGGCTTAGTTAGACGTAGATGCGAACTAAGAAACAATGCATGACCAAAGATGGAAGTCCAAGGCTGTTGATTGGCCAGGGAAGGAGATTGGATCTCATAATGGATGGCCAACCGGTATGGAGTTAACCGCGAAGTTAGCAAGTATATACTGAGTTGGTCGCCAAGATTGGAAGGTCAGCGCGAGCCAGAGGAAATAGCAGATCGCGCCATTGATGTTGTGCTTTTATTTGTGTCACGCTTTTAGACTGAGGTAGATGGTACTGAGGAGAGGACATGTCGAAGTGGTGAAGACAATAATCCTTAAGTGAAAAGCGTGACAAGAACAAATATGCATCCAAATAACAAATTTTTATTCAAATATGTTTTTTTATGTTTCCGCTTGATTTTCTTGGAGGAAACAAAAACTCATGAACAAGCTTTGAGAATTTTCTGAATTATGGTTTTCCAAGATTTGGAATCCTTGGTCACAAAGCTTTTCCAATGTGGATTGAACCTGGGAACTTGCCAATGATCAGAGTTGAACTTGAAGGAGACTACATGTTGTGAATCTTTTAAAAGAATGAAGAGAATAGGAGAAAATTTTGAATTTGGACTGGGAGGTGAAATCAGAGGAAGATAAGTGCAATGAATTAAAGAAGAAAGCAGGACCACTGGAAACCCATATGTTTCAGCCAGAAGGAAACCATGGCAGTGAAATTAAATCCACATATTTATAGGAGCTGTGCCAGAAAGGTGGTTCAGTTGCCTTCTTGCTTCTTGGAAAGTTCCACCCCAGATTTCAAGCAGTAATATTGGGTCCTTGAAAATTTGTTTTGAATCAAGCTCTTTCACAATTTACTTCCTGACTTCAATCCAATCCTCTGATTTTATCCCCCAAAAAAATGGCTGCTGCTTGAAATCCACAGTTCCCAGGTCCTATAACATCTTGAGAATGTTATATATGCAGAATAGCTGTTTTTTTGGAAATAATGTCTTTTTATGTGAACTAAAACCAAAGATCAGAATTTTTTACATAATAAAATATTGAATCAAGATAAAACTCACTTCTTTAGTTGAGACTTGTTCAAAGATTTTAGAAGAAGAATACCATAAGGCCAATGTTAAATTTGCGACCCTGTGGTTGCAAACAGGCGCAAAATGCCGTTTTCAACCCATCTGAGTCGCAAATGGAAATTCAAAACCCATCTGAGTTGCAAATGGTTATATTTTACATATATATATATTTTCTAATTTTTTTTTTACCTTTTATTTATCTATTATTTATTTTTTTGATTTTAATGAAAAAATAAAAATAAAATAAAAAATAAAATGATGAATCAAATTAAAAATAAAAATACAAACACATACAAATAAATAAAATCAAAGAGATAAATAAATAAGTAAGAAATAAATAAGTTAATTAAATTAAAAATATAAATATAAAAAAATATTCTATTTTTTTTTGTTTTTTTCGCCATTAAGAACCCATTTTGGGTTGCGTGGCAGGGTTCGCGACCCAAAAAGTTTCGCAAAGGCCATTCACAAACCCAAATGGCGGTTTGCAACCCGTTTTGGGTTGCAAATTGCGCCACGCAACCCCATTTAGTTAGTAAACGGGGGTCACAAGGTAGCAAATTTAACATTTCCCATACATTAATGAGTAGGAAAGCTAAAGGAAATAACCCATAGAAATTAGAAAAAATGAGAAAAAGAGAAATTATCAAATTCACTTACTTTCTGACTCATTTTTTTTGCCATTTGTGCTAATACCTTCCTTCCAGGAGGATGGTAAGGAAAATCACCATTTTCATTGCATAACTTTTCTCTCTTGATTCATTTCCCAGGATTTTATTCACGGGAAGCAAACCCCTTCTTCACAATGGTTCCAGAAATTTGATCAAATTCTGAAAAAAAATATTAAAGAAAAATGATACCCAAAAGATCAACAAAAATAAGAAAGAATGACAGTCACCATCTCAATAACATCCAAATCTGGCTGCTCTTCATCTCCTTAATTTTCTCTTCCACTTCATCCTAATCTTGCACCTCTTCATCTTCTGAATATTCCTGTTCATTCATAAAATAATTCTATGTTAAAAAAATGATAAGGATTTATTAAAAAAAAAATTCCATTCCAGAACAAAGAAGTATAGATATAAAATTACCTATTAATCCTATTCCTCCTTTTTTTCCCTTCCCCTTTCCCTTCATGGCCTTCCACTTTTGTGAAACCTGAAAACATAGAATAGGAATATTAATCATGAAATTTGATATTATTATTTTTTTCCAAGGAATGGTGACTGACCTTTGAAGTTGCTACAAATTTGTTTTTGCGCTTTCCTCTCCTCTTGGGTTCTTTGAAATATTCAAAGCAAGATGGATCTCTTTTGCCTGAGGAATGAGGGATTCTCTTGGAGTTATCGGCTTATCCTTTGAGTCTTTCTCTTATTTTGGATCTTTTAGTGGACTTGGGCTCTGGAATCACATTAAGTTTTTAATTTCCACTGTATAGATCCTTGCTTCCACCCAGATAATATTGCTTTTCTCCAGGTGGTAAATTTCTGAATTATTCAAATATTTTGTTCAGATGTAGTTGTGCATTACTTAGATTGGATGGAACATCAAGGGTTTTTTTTGGTTGGTTCGATCAGGGTTCAGAGTTAACTGGGGAATGTAAAATCAAAATCAATCATGAAATTATTCATTTGAGCTTGAATCCAAAAAGGGAAAACATTTATTGATAAGGGGGCTTTGACATGCCCTGGAGGATTAAAATCTACAAGTTGGAAGAGTTTACCCTTTTTGCAAGATAATTTGACTGTGTGAATACATGGTATACCCATGTCAGAAAATTAATCACATTATGTGCAATTGGTCAAGGAATCAGGAACTTGATGAAATGAATGGATTGGTTTGAGGGCATAGTTACTGATCTTTCCCAAGAGATGATTCACAGAGTGAGGTAAACCATTTAGATGCTTGAATGGTTTCTGAGAGGCTTCAATAGCGCTCTCATGATTTTGATGGTGATGGACTGTAAAATTTATGAACTAATTTATGAAGAGTTCAGTATATGGATTAATGAAAAATTCAACATAGTAATGAAGGCCTTGTATTGTTGAAGTACTGGTATTTCCAAAATGTAAATTTTGGTTGGCCAAGTAGGAGAAAAAGTTTATTTTTAAAGAAATACAGTTATCAAGAAGGTAGTCAGGAATGGTAGGATTCCAGAAAAGAGGGGTTTTTCTGAAGCTTTCCTTTTAGCTTGATTCAGATTTGGAATTGACAAACTCCTGAAATTTATTTTTGAATAGCTTCCATTCATTGTCATATTTGAATTTCCTCATGAAATGGGTTTTAATATTCTTGAAAATTTTCCAGGAACAGGAAAGATGATGACAGGAAGGGAACCTTTCTCAATTGAACCAATAAGTGCTTGTTTTTTTTCTGTAAAAATCACACTTTGTTCTTTATCTGCTAGAATATCCAGAAGTTGAGTAAGGTCCCATTCATAGTCCTCTTTTTTCTGTTGAGATAAAAAACAGAAGGAAGATGAAAATATTCTTGAAAAACATTTTCCCCCAACAATATCTAGAAGGGGAATGACAAACCTTTTTGGTCTTTATTTACAGCAAATCATTATAAGATTAGGGAAACGCTTAAGAGTTTTTGTGGAATTGGGGTGTGAAATGAAGAGAGAAGTGATTTTAACATCCACATTTTTCATTCTTTATAAGAAAGAGGAATTATGCAGTGCCAGTATGAGTTCTTTGATTCTAGTTTTGCAATCAATGACATTTTTTTTATTTGTGATCTTTTTTTGTAAATGGTATTTGGATTTTTATGGATAGATGATGAAGAGTTTTGTATAAGAGAGTTTAGAATTTTTAAGGGAGAACTCCAGCTTTGGTCAAATTTAGAACCATCTTCTGTTGCTTTCCTTGAATTTTTCTTTGAATGGGATTGATGGATAATTGTGGTCTGGAAATATAACCTTTACCAGCCAGAAACCCAATCTATTGGAAAAATTTCCTGATAATCTGAAAGGAAAGTTGGTATTTCTTAATTTTTTTTAACTTGGTGGTATCTTTCCTGGGTTTATATTACCTGTATTTACCAATTGATGAGTGTAGGAATGTTTCTTGCAGCTGGATAATCAGGTAGATATTTCCTATCCATTTGATTTTTCCCATGATGGGATAGCCTCAACCAGCTCCTCCTTTTGATAATATGATAGCTCAGGAGGAAAGGCCAGAGGGTTTCAATTGGGAGTTTGAGTAGATGAGGAAGGAGAAAGAGGATTTGGATTACTACTTTGATTAGATGAGATAGTGGAGGAAGGGACTGGTCAAACAGTTCTGAAAATATGCATGTTTTTTATTGGTCCATTTCAAGAAAAGATGTTCTTGGAAAAAATTTAAGTGAAGATAGGTTTTGATAGTTGAGAAATATATTGAGCAGAAATTCAGAGGAAAAGTTATTTACAGACTTTTTATAAAAGGGAAAAGAGTTTTTTATGGAAGTATCAGGGGTCTTAAGTTGTTTTTATTGAGGATTTTTGATGGATGATGAGTGCTTTGTGGTGTGTTGAATGTGGAGTGTTGATGAGTGGAGTGGTGTAGTCTTGTGTGAAGTGGTTTGGTGTGGTTTGGTGCGGTGTGATGTGGTGTGGTGTGGTGTGGTGTGGTGTGGTGTGGTGTGGTGTGGTGTGGTGTGGTGTGGTGTGGTGTGGTGTGGTGTGGTGTGGTGTGGTGTGGTGTGGTGTGGTGTGGTGTGGTGTGGTGTGGTGTGGTGTGGTGTGGTGTGGTGTGGTGTGGTGTGGTGTCAACATAATTGGAGCTCTCCAAGATGGGTTGAGGTTGCAGGAAATAATTTTCAGTCATATTCAATTTATGCATGTGAAAGGGCTCAAAGAAGGATGCCAGAACCCAAAAGGGGTTTATTATGATGCTTTTTTGGTTTGGTGTTTGAGACACAAATAGTGCCTCAAAAACTAAACAAATATAATTTTTGGACAGCTTCAGAGAATCTATCAAAATTTAAAGCTTCAAATATATCAGATAATCATTATTGTCTTCAGGAAAAAAAAAAAATCAAAGAAGGATAATCAAAGAGAGACCATCCTTTTCTTTTGAATTATTTTCATTGTAGTATATAATTTGAGGGTTAAAAATTTTAAAGGCAGTGGGAAATTCTTATTTCAGTCATTGGAGTCTTTTCTAAAGCTCTTTTAAAAAGATTTTTTTTGAATTTTTGATTCCAGATGTAAAAAAAAAATTAATTAGAAGTTTTCTTGTGTTGGGTTCAATTTGAGAAGGCTCAGGATACATCCAAAAGATGTGCAAAATGAAATTAAAAAGCTCTGAATTTGTTGAAAAAATTTCTAAAATCTGGAAAACCAAAATAGAATTAAAAGAAAAATCAAAGGATCAAAAAGTCCAACGCTGTAAGACTCCAAACGGTGCTAGACCATGGCAGTTCTGTGGAGGGGAAAGGTGCTGTTTAGGCTTCCCTCCTGAGTGTTACAAAAATATTTAGATGTAAGTGAGATCAAGGTCAAGAACCTGGTAAATGAGGAATCAAGGAGTAGAGGATAAAGATGATAATAGTTTGTTAGCAATGGAACAGCACTATCTGAGACAGGATTATGCAGGGAAAAACTTGAACAAAAGAAGTTAAAGTCTGCTTAGAGCTCAAAGAACAAAAGCTGTTGTATGTAAAAAACGCCCACAAGCTAATAACTCTGGTTGTCAGCAGAAGATTGGGGATGATCAACTCAAACCCAACCAACCTCCAGGTTCTCAATGAACCTGCCCAACTCTCCGCAATCAAGCGCTTGAAGGGTACCAGATAACTGAGGGTGGCTGTACAAGACAAAGCACAATGTTTAAGAAGCTCTAAAAGCAACATTAACTGATTTGAAGCAAGGATAACCTCAACAATTCTCAAGGGACTCAAGAGTAGGCTGGCAGAATGCAACTCCAAGGAAAATATGTTGTCTTTTTCTGTTCATATTTTGTAACTGACAAATTTAGTCAGCTTTATTTCTATCTTACTGCTTTCATTAAGATATTATTCCTGTCTCAGGCCCCCTCTGGGGGCTCTCTAGTTGTCTTAACCCTGCTACCTTAGGCGCCCTTTGGGGTTCTCTAGTTTTTTATAAATACTGGTCCTTCCCTTGGACCAGGAATGAAAAACATCTGATCACAAGACAACAGTACCGGAGTGCCCCTTCCTCCTCATCAGATCAGTTCCTCTTGACTATACAAGAATTATCCCCTCTCCATTGGCTATTTGAAGCCTTATCATTCTCTTCACTTGACTCTTCAGAGCCATGCCGTCTCCCTTACTTCAACAAATAACCTTACTTCTCATCTTAAATTCTTCATGGTTAAAAGCCGAAACTCATCCCGCCAAGCCATCCGGTCAACTTCATTGTTTGAACTGGTACCAGCCTCCCGCATCCATCCTCAATCCAATCAGTCCATCTATCAACCTCTCAAATCATCCAATCCTCCTTTGAGTCCTCATTTCTCCTCTCCCGTCGGTCATCTGAGCCAAGTCAAGTTTCATCACTTCATAGAGTCAAAGCACGATGAGAGGTTCCCCCTTTAACGGCAATGAACCAACGATTCACACTGAAGTGATTGATCCTGATTGCCCCAATTACCATTGATCTCAATTACTCATGATCGACAATTAGGCTCGAATTGATCTACAACTCATTCTTGACTTCACGCTCATCACTCCTCATCCTCCAAACATCTTCTAAATTTTCCTACCAATCAATCTCCTACACCATTCAAAATATTTCATTTACCCCGTTTGGCAAACGCTGATCAAATCAAGGAACGCTACTATCAACCTGTTGAGATTTACCATCCCAAAGTTGCATCCATCCTCCTCCAACACACTCATTGGCCCCGATTCCTCGCTCAAACTTCAACTTCTCCGACAACCATCTCTCCGATTTCAAACTCAACCCAAAACCCCTCGATCCCTTGCTCTCCTCCTCTCAAAGTTGATCCGGTAGTTCAAACTCGCTCTTTAGACCAATCTCCGTCAGAAGACCTAAGACTTCCGAGAACCTTAACTCAATTCATCCTCACCTCAACTCTCCATCAAATCCTTGCTCGTCCACTCCAATCATCCATCTCTTGATCTGGCTTCTCCTGGTTGGCCATCAAAGCTTACACCCTCATCGGACTGGACCCTTTTTACTCGGTCTCCATTATCATCCCGCTTCCTCTCTTCTTCTCGCCTCGACTTCCCCTCTGCCTGTCCTCTCCTCCCACTCCAACACGCCTGATCATCACCCTTAACTCTATCAAGCTGCTCTCATCACTGCCATTGGGTTTGATCCCCTCCGGTTGTAAGAACCCCAAACTGGCTCCCGGGGCTTGGCAACTGTCTACCACAAATTTATCCGCTTGCTCATCAACCCCCTCTCCCAATCAACTTCGCGAGATCCTGGCCGACATCACCAAGCAGGTCAACAACTCCCCTCAACCTCGCGTCCCGTTGAGTAGTGGGAGCAGTCGTAATAGTAGTAGTAGTACTAGTAGCGGTAGTAGCAGTACTCACCCCCATCATCATCACGCTTGCCACCACACTTCTGATTCCTCTAGACCTAGTCCAATTCAATCCCATCCTATTCCAAGCTTGAACGGTTTTATGCGTCCTTCACTACGCGAAACTGGTCCGGTCACTCGTTCCAGATTGATGCTTCGGCACATCACCCCTCGCTCCTCCCTGACCCCTAGAGCTACTCGATCCAATACACCAATCACTAACGAGAATCATTCTGATCTACCATCATCATCATCAACATCTGCAACCTCCGTTGCGCTTCATCTGCTAAATCTCCCCTTGCTTCATCTAATCTGCTCCTCTCCACCTGCTACCTCAACAACCACTCGCTTGCTCCAATCCTCTGATACATCAACCATCATCATTTCATCTCCTCCATCTCATTTGCTACACCCGCTACCTCAACCACCACTTGCTCGCTCCCAACCACCTCATCCGCTCCACCCACTACCTCAACCACCATTGCTCCATTTCCTCTATCTCACCCGCTCCACCTGCTGCTACATCACTCATCGCTACATCTCCTTGCTTCATCTCATCCACTCCTCATGCTACATCACCACTCGCTCTCTCCCCTCCATCTCATCCACCTCACCCGCTACATCCTTACTACCTCTATCTCCAACATCGATACATCCATCATTGACTCACTCCAAACCAAAATCAACCATCAACCATATCAACCTCTCAACATCATCACCATCAACAACATTCAAATCAACTTCAACAACACATCTCTATTCCTTCCATCTAGTATTGAACAGGCTGGTGTGTTGGAATCCTTCCCTCCTTTTTTGTTCAATACTATCTTTATATCTCTCCACTGTCTACCCTCTTTCATTACTATAACCACATTCATTATCATTTAACGTCATCACCCACCATTATCCTATAACTGTCACCAATCCATTTCAACTGCATCACCATCACCATCACCAACTCCATCACCATCACCATTACCATCACCATCACCATCACCATCACCATCACCATCACCATCACCATCATCATCCCATACCCATCACCATTACCATTACTCTCATCATCATCATCATCATCATCATCATCATCATCATCATCATATCTTTCCCCCCATTAAGCTAGGCAACTATTCCTGAGGTCCTTGTTGCTCCTCTTAAAATAGGCTATCATTCCTCCCATATTAAGCTAGGCAACTATGCCTGAGGTCCTCGTTGCTCCTCTTAAAATAGGCTTTCATTCCCCATCTCATATGCTGACAAGGTGGTTTCTTGTCATCCTTTCTCAAATCTCATATCTCTCATTCTCATATTCTCTTCTCATATTCTCCTCTGACATGTTGATTGGTCTCAAATTGGTTCCTAAATTTGTCAGTTAAGGTGGTGTGTTGTCTTTTTCTGTTCATATTTTGTAACTGACAAATTTAGTCAGCTTTATTTCTATCTTACTGCTTTCATTAAGATATTATTCCTGTCTCAGGCCCCCTCTGGGGGCTCTCTAGTTGTCTTAACCCTGCTACCTTAGGCGCCCTTTGGGGTTCTCTAGTTTTTTATAAATACTGGTCCTTCCCTTGGACCAGGAATGAAAAACATCTGATCACAAGACAACAGTACCGGAGTGCCCCTTCCTCCTCATCAGATCAGTTCCTCTTGACTATACAAGAATTATCCCCTCTCCATTGGCTATTTGAAGCCTTATCATTCTCTTCACTTGACTCTTCAGAGCCATGCCGTCTCCCTTACTTCAACAAATAACCTTACTTCTCATCTTAAATTCTTCAAAATAAAGGGAGGTATAACACTCCAGGTCTTAAGCTTAATAAGACCTCTTCAGTCAAATCGTGATTGGCTCCAGAAAGATGATCAGGGATCAGGACCAGTATGGTCAGAGAAAGGGATCAAGGAGTGGTATAACACACTCAAAAATTCCAACAGACAGAATTTTCTTCAACCAGCAAGGCTATTGGTTGGTGATAAGGATCAGGCCACAGAGGGGCAAAGACTCAAGGTCAAAAATGGATCAGGGGGAAATCAGAGATTTACCCAGGATAGGATCAGGATCTTAATTTCACAATAATGGGGGGGGGACATAAGCACACACTCCCCTGGATGATTTTCTATGATTCAGAAAAAGCAGGGGAGAGCCCCTCCTTTTATAGACCAGAGGCCTGTAGAATATTTACAAGAGATGTTTACAAATAGGAGCAAATTGTTTTTTTTTTAACAGGATGGGCGTGGGCAGGAGAGTAGCAAGTGAGAGGCCCGCACGGGCCCGGGAAACCGTTGAGACCGCAGATGACTGCCAGCAGGTGTCTGAAGGGCACTGGCAACAGAAGAGACCCGCGCGGGAAACAGAAAAGACGCGCGGGAGATCAGTGAGGAGTGAAAACAATTTTTGGTGTTGGGCAATGCAGCGTGCAGGAAGAGGGATAGGTTTGGAGGACGCTTGGAGGTTGGGATTAGGTCTGACGGGTCTCGCGGGGTGACGATAAGATCTTGAGATGGATGATGAGGATGTTGATTTCCAAACAGTATTGATCAAAGGTTCTTCCTCAAAATCCTTACGACGAGCCAATCAAAGCTCAGATAGACCGAACGTGCCAAAGGATCCAATGAAAACCACGATTGGTAGGGCGACGGGTGAGATCTAGAGTAATCTTGCACATAGGAATAGGATCAATGGGATTCCCATGACCGTTGTCAGACAGAGGACCATCAGAGGTGCTTGGATCAAATAACAGTGAATTGGAAGGTATAGTAGGAATCCAATGGTGATCAAATTTGCCAACAATAGGAAGAAGCCATCCCATACGTTGACGCAAAGACCGTTAAGGAGATTATGCTTAATAAACTGATAGGCGCCCAATTTGATCAAAATTAACAGCAAGACAATGACGGCCAAGAAGCTTCCAAAAGCAAAGACCGCATGAACAATATTGGGGGCAGAGGGCATGATGATGGTGAGTGTGAGGATGATGAGGAGATGACAAAGGTGGTGATAGAAGAGCGCATTGAGGAGGAGGGGGGTGATTAGAGAAGGAGAAGGAAGATGATGACAATTGCTTGCTTAATTTCTCTATTTTTGAACAATAAAGGATATGGGGGAGTGAGTGGCAAGCTAGGTCTCAAGATGAATGCAAAAAAAAGGTCTCAACGAGAGGAGAGAGCAAAGTCGCTAGATGAGGAGCAAGAGGGATAAGAAAGGGAAAGCGGGAAATGTTGTGATGGAGCAATTGCAGATGGAGGATGAGAGCAACTGAGGGCCAAAGCAATGTTGCAAGTTGTTGAAGGTTTGGTCAAACAAGGGAGGATAGGAGGATGAGGATGATAAGGGAAAAGCAAGGAAGGGATGAAGGGAGTTGATGGAGCAAATAGGATGATGAGACTGAGGATCAGTCAATGATGATAATTGAGGCAAGCAAGCCAAGCATGAAGTGAATACAACAATAACTTGGGACAAGGTTGATGGAGGAGGCAAGGACGCTTCAATGACCAATCGGAGGATGAGATCAAGATCAAAGGGGTTCCAGGACCGTTGAAATGGTTGAGATGATTGTTCTTGGAAGTGATTCAATTAAATGAACTGGCCAAGGTGTCCAGGATGGGGCACCACAACGCAAAATTGGGTTTTTCATTCTTTCTGATTTTTTGGATGAATTTTCCAAGGTCAAAGGATCCATAAAAGAATTCTGAAAAAAACATGAGAATTTTCTTGATTTTTCTTTTATTATTCTGAAAGCTTCAATCACCAAAAAAATTATTTGATCAAAATTCAACTAAAAGGACGCGAAATTCCAATGATGAATTTGGTTTTTTTGATTTTTTAAATGAATTTTCTAAATTAAAAGAATGCATCCAAAAAACTGAGAGGAAAAAAATAATGAAGGACTTTGAATTTTCTCTTAATTTTTCCAAAGCTTAAATTGCCCAAAAATATAATTAAAAGGTTAATGTTAAATTCAGGGCTCATTGAGAGGTTGAAAAAGTTCACAGTGGGCTGGTTGGCACGCCACATGGTCCAATCCAAGCTGTGTGCAACCCCCCAAGGCTCAAAGAGTCGCGCGGCCCACCCGGCCTGGTGCAACGGTGTGTTGGATTACAAACGACTACATTTGAGTTGTTTGTAGTTTTACACGGCTCACATATAGTACTGTGGCATCGTGTAAGACCCCCCACGGCTCAAAGAGTCGCGTGGCCCACCCAGCCTGGTCCAACGGCGTTTTGGATTCCACACAACTACATTTGAGTTGTTTGGAGTTGTACATGGCTCAAATGAAGTTGTGTGGCATCCAACACGCCACTGGACAGCGGTGAGCCAAAAAATACATCAATGAAAAAATGAAAAAACAAAATGGAATGAAAGGGCACTAAAATAACCCATGAATCAAATAAACCTTCCAAAAAACAGGAATCAACCAAAAAATCAAAGGAATCAAAAAATGTTGATTTCTTGGTTAAAAAAAAAAAAATAAAAAAATAAAAAAATAAAAAAATAAAAAAATAAAAAAATAAAAAAATAAAAAAATAAAAAAATAAAAAAATAAAAAAATAAAAAAATAAAAAAATAAAAAAATAAAAAAATAAAAAAATAAAAAAATAAAAAATAAAAAAATAAATGAAAAACTGGAACTATCCAATGGACTAGCCCTAAAGTAAAATGACCCAAAAAAACACAAATAACTGGACTAGCCCTAAACTAAAAACACCAAAAAAAATCACAAGTAACTTGACTATCCCTATATTAAAAAAACCAAAGAGAATTACAAGTAACTAGACTAGCCCTAAACTAAAAAACCAAAAAAAGACAAGGAACTTGACAAGCCCTAAAGTAAAAAAACCAAAGAAAAACCTGTTCAACTTGTGTTAAGCTGATCCCATCATAAGGAGTAAATACTCCTTATGATGGAATCAGCCCAACACAAGTTGAACTGAATTAACATTAAAATCTCATTCAAAACACCCAATATAATGATTTTAACTCAAAACGCTCAACATAATGATGTTCAAAATGTGGTAATCCTTTGTATTATTAGAAATTTTTAGCTGCATTAGAATTACAATTTTTATGAAACCCAATGATGAAATTAATTGAAAGTCTATAATTTCTATAATTGAGAATACATTTGAAGTTGATCTTTCAGATGATCAACCCAACCAGAGGCTTTTTTTAGAAATAAAGGAACACGCTTGTGCTACAATGGGTGGGATTGGAATCATTTCTCCCTCAAGTACTAATAGAACCCAAAGGTTATTGTTTACAAAGGAAATGAAAATTGTATCTGATTGATCAGTAACACCATTTGTCATTGGGGTAAAAGTATCACATGACTCTAATGAAACAAAATATATAGGTCTCAAATATGTGTCTGCTATGATTTGAACCATATCTAATTTAGCCAGCCATTTTCAGGAGGTAATCTTTTCATTGATGTCCTCAACACCAAGTCTTTGTTTAATCTTTTGAACCTCCTTTGCGCCACCAAGCATCTTAATGTAGCATTCTTTATGTTTCTATAATTTTTCAATCATTTCCTTCCTAACTTTTAACTAACCATGTTCTTCACAACCAAGAGTCTCATAAATGACTCTAAATCCGCAATTCCCATCTCCAATTGGATCCCAAACCTCACCCAAGAACTTATGGAATTTTTTGGGTATTTGATTGAGGTATTTCATGTTTGGTTCCTATCATGAAAACTAACTTAGTATTCATTTCTTTAATCGGATCAATTATGTGAATACTCACCAAAGATGAGCTTCTGGTTGAGCTTTGCTACATGTTCTCTTCCTATGAAGAGGATTCTGATTACAAATGAAGTGATACCAATTCACTTTCAGTCTCTTCCTCTGAACTATGAAATTCAGATTCAGATTCTGCCAACTTTTACTAACAATTCATCATGAGTAAGTAACTAAGTTCTTTGAAACAATAAAATGAACATATCCCAAGAGAAAATACTTACAATTTTTTTTTTCTTGTTTGGAGCCCTCCTAGTCCTTTTTTCCCCCTTGAGTTGTTTTTCAACATGCTCAAACGGAGATGGTTCTGGCTGCATATCTGTCAATTTTGGCCAGCCCATACTTGATTGTAAGACTTTAGGCTCAAGTCTTAGATTCAATAAATATTTTGTAATCTTTCAAATGATATACTTCAATATGCTGCTTTGCTCATAATCTGGAGATTCCAAGATCATTTCATTCACTTTTTCACGTAACTGAGGAATGCTTAGCATTTTGTCAACATTGCACTTGAAAAAATTCAAAAGGATAAAAAATTATTGAATTAGGAATCAGTAATCAAAAATCATTAATCACATAATGATTTGAACAATCCAACTTAAGCCAACTTACAGAACTAGAATTGCAAGGGCCATAGTCCAATCTCCACTGAGGATAAACATCTTTGGGTACCACGAATCCTCTGAATGCTAGAGGGTCACCTATTTGAGGGAACAGGGAAAACCCATAGTCTTGGGATATGACTTGGTGCAGACTTTGCCATCATGATCATGTTTGAACTTCTCAAATTGATCCTTAATAAGCCAAATTGCCTCTAAAGAAAATTTTCAACCCAATGGTATCAGTTCAGGTGGAAGGACTGTCCCTAACTTAATTAGAGAGTTATGAAGTGACCCATGAACCAATTGAATTTTATTCATAACTAATCCGTCAAGGCTTTTCAAAACATCCACAATGTTTCACAAAGATTTTGAAAGGAATTGTTTGAGAGTTGCATGGGCCCCTTCAAGCCTATATTTTGTTTTGTTTCTAGAATCTGGGTTTATACAAGTCCAAGCTGTTACAAATGTCTCTTTGACATGGAAAATGGTTTTTCCATGTATTCAAGTACATCCTCATAGTCTTTAAAGAAACACTATACAAGTTAAAAGGTCAGAAACCAAAACTAGGAAGAATAAGAAGCAGTGGTTTTGACCTATTCTGAGTTCTGAATCATTGACCTCTCCCTCCTCCTTGGTCTTTGAGACCCCATACTTTTCCCACAGATTCATAAAGCTTTGAAATCCTTCAATTTCATTAAAAAAGCGCACTCTACAGTTTGCTTGTATGTTTATATACAAGTGCAAAGTGCAACATTGTCTTGATGACTTGGGGAAACTAGATTAAATAGCATGGATCAGAGCTTTTTCACGGTCTGTCACAAAGTCCTTTGGAAGTCTCACAGGATCATAAGCCAACTCCTTCAATGTGTTTAAAGACCAACTGCAGAAATCAAGCATTTCTTTTGTTATAAAAACAAGAGTTTTTGTGAACTTTTTCTGCTTTGCTGTCATTCCTACAACATGCAATAGGGGGGTTTTTGAATTATTTGTCTTTTAAGTACCATAAAACATAGCAATATGATGGAATTGTTTTGAAAGCTTTGCTGCCTCAGGATGTGCTAAGTACAGGGTTTCCAAGTGACCCTCTCCACTGAAATTTGACCGGTGAAACCAACTTTTTTCTGCAAGCTGTTCATAGAGTACCTCCATAACACTTTTACCCTTTAGTTCTGCAAACGTTACCTTCCGCTTAGTGTTATAGATTGTTTGGTCATCAACATAATACCCCCAATAAATCTTGTTCAATTTTCTCTTAAGTTGTAACATATTGAGCCCATAATTCATGCCTTCTATTAGATTGTCTTAGGCCACCCCCAAGATTCTCCTCAGTTGAGGATGCACAGAGGGATGTTCAGATGGTTTATGGTTATTTTTGGTTTCTTTGTAGGAGAGGCGCCACAAGGGGTCTGCCTTTGTTTGAATTTCATGGATTAAAAAATTGCACCCAAACTTCCTTGTGTGATTTTGCCTAGACCGTTTGCTAAGAAGACTTCCTGAATAGGAACCATGTCCATCACAGGCTAAATCAACATATTGGTCACACTTTGCATTGAAAACTGTTAAAGCATAACCATGCTTCATAAGCCAACTCCTTCAATGTGTTTACGGATCAACTGCAGAACTCAAGCATTTCTTTTGTTATAAAAACAAGAGCTTTTGTGAACTTTTTCCGCTTGGCTGTCATTCCTACAACATGCAATAGGGGGGTTTTTGAATTATTTGTCTTTTAAGTACCATAAAACATAGCAATATGATGGAATTGTTTTGAAAGCTTTGCTGCCTCAGGATGTGCTAAGTACAGGGTTTCCAAGTGACCCTCTCGACTGAAATTTGACTGGTGAAACCAACTTTTTTCTGCAAACTGTTCATAGATTACCTCCATAACACTTTTACCCTTTAGTTCTGCAAGCGTTACTTTCCGCTTAGTGTTATAGATTGTTTGGTCATCAAAATAATACCCCCAATAAATCTTGTTCAATTTTCTCTTAAGTTGTAACATATTGAGCCCATCATTCATGCCTTCTATGAGATTGTCTTAGGCCACCCCCAAGATTCTCCTCAGTTGAGGATGCACAGAGGGATGTTCAGATGGTTGATGTTTATGCTGGGTTTCTTTTTAGGCAAGTTACCACAAGGGGTCTTCCTTTGTGCAACTTGCATGGATTTAAAACTTGCACCCAACCTTCCTTGTGTGAGTTTGTCTAGACTATTTGTTAAGAAGTTGTCCTGAATAGGAGTAATGGCAATCACAGGCCAAATCCATACATTTATCTTTCTTTGATTATACAAAATGTCAGAGTGTAACCATGCTTCATAGCCCATGTTTGACAATATTTTTGGGCCTCTTCCCTAGTAGGAAAAGTTCTCACAGGAGGTGGGTCAAGTGGATCTGGCACCAATTCAATGGTAAGCATTTGTAGTTTCATAGTTCAAGGCACCCCACAAGTTAGTTTGAATCAAATTTAATCCGGAAAAGACCTCTGTAACAAAAATTTCACTCATGACCAGAGGTTGCATCCCACTGTGAAACATTTTGTTCCTCAATTGTCACCCTTGATGAGGATAAAATTGGGGCTTCCAATTTTTCATTATCCAGATAATTTTTTTTTCTTTTTCCAAAGCTTTGTTGATGGCACTATCAATGTAGACCTTCTAGGCAGCCATGTCAGAAGAAGGAGGGCTTGCCACTGTTCCCATGCAAATAATGCCATTGTATACTTCAGTATTCAATCCAACTTTCAATTGAAAAAACAAAGTTTGCTCACTTTCAGGTAGAGAAAGAATTTTTGGCAGGTTTTTCTTTGATCTCAATTTTCAATTTACTTTCACTTTGGTTTCACTTCAAAGTCATTTTGGAATGACTAGGTGTGGAACAAGAGTCCCACAAAGTATGCATTGATCCCAAATTTGGGTTTAGGGAACCCAAGTGTGGTCCAGGCGGTGCTCAAAATTCTGGCACAACTTCAGCGGGGTTGCGCACCCCCAAAAATGGTGGTTTTGAGCCATGTATCCCCATACAGGGCTCCAAATTGCTGTGTTTGGGGTGTAAACGACTCCTATCCAACCCCCTGGGGGTTGCGCGTGTTTGGAATGGCCCTTTATTGTTGTCTATGGGCCCCCATGGCTCATTTGAGCCGTGTAGGGCCCTACAAAACTCCCACACGACTGGAGTTGTGAATTTATCATCTCCCAATAAAATAATGTGCAGGAAACCTAGAGAAAAATCCCCCAAAAAATCAGAAAAAATGGATGAATGAGAAAAGATCAAATTTTTCACCTTCTCACTGGTTTTGGGGGCTGTTTTTGCAAATAATTTCCTTCCAGGATGATTATAAGAAGCATCACCATCTTCATAGGCCACCTTTTGCCTCATGATTCTTGTCCCAGTATGTTATTCAGGAGAACCAACCAGCTTATTCACAATGGTACAGACCTCTGATCAAAAGTTCTTCTTCTTCTGAATCTTCCCCTTCATAAAAATCTGCAACCTCTTCATCTTCTGAATATTCCTCTTCAGTCAGGAAATCACTCTATGTTATAAAGATGACAAGGACTCATTAAAATAACAACCCATTGCAGAAAAAACAAGTATAGTTATGAAATTATCTCTCCCTCTTGTTCCTCCTTAATTTTTTCATTCCCCTTTTCTTGGAGGGCCTCCCACCTTCTTGAAACCTGAACACATAAGAAAAAAAATTCATTATGAAATTTGATATTTTTCCAAATAAATGGTGACCTACCTTAATATTTGCTATGAATTTCTTCTTTAGACTTCCTCTGCTCTTGAGTTCTTCTAAATATTCAACCCTCTTTCCTGACTTCAATCCATCTTTAACTGGTGTTTTGACTTTTTCATAGCTTGAATCACCCCAAAAAATGAAATAAAAAGGGAAAGAAAACAATTCAAATGTCCAAAGAGAAATTTGAATTTGCTGAATTTTTGTGTTTTTTGAAGGAATTTTTTAAGGTGAAAAGATACATACACAAAATATGATAAAATATTTGAAAGCTCTTTGAATCATGGGTATAATTAATGGCAGCTGAAATAACCAAAAAAAAATTAAGACAGGCAAAAAAAAAAGCCTCCAAAAACCAATGCAAAAACTTATTTATGCAGAATTTTTCATTTTGGTTGAATTTTTGCAGGGTTTCTGAAGTCTGAAAAATTACCAAAAGTTTTTTTAGGGGTTTCAGAACCCCTTCTACTGTGCTGCAGAGTCTGAATGCAAAAAAAATGAATTTTTGAAACTAGCATGAAATATCAAAGGGGCGCAACTGCACAACAACATCATAATGAGTGGAATAAAGGGTTGGATGTGTGAAGAAAAGCCCTAAAAATATAAATAAAAAAACGTGAAATAAAAAAATACAAATAAAAATGAAAATGAAAATTTAAATGTAAATAAAAATAAAAATAAAAATAAAAATAAAAATAAAAATAAAAATAAAAATAAAAATAAAAATAAAAATAAAAATAAAAATAAAAATAAAAATAAAAATAAAAATAAAAATAAAAATAAAAATAAAAATAAAAATAAAAATAAAAATAAAAATAAAAATAAAAATAAAAATAAAAATAAAAATAAAAATAAAAATAAAAATAAAAATAAAAATAAAAATAAAAATAAAAATAAAAATAAAAATAAAAATAAAAATAAAAATAAAAATAAAAATAAAAATAAAAATAAAAATAAAAATAAAAATAAAAATAAAAATAAAAATAAAAATAAAAATAAAAATAAAAATAAAAATAAAAATAAAAATAAAAATAAAAATAAAAATAAAAATAAAAATAAAAATAAAAATAAAAATAAAAATAAAAATAAAAATAAAAATAAAAATAAAAATAAAAATAAAAATAAAAATAAAAATAAAAATAAAAATAAAAATAAAAATAAAAATGAAAATGAAAATAAAAATAAAAATAAAAATAAAAATAAAAATAAAAATAAAAATAAAAATAAAAATAAAAATAAAAATAAAAATAAAAATAAAAATAAAAATAAAAATAAAAATAAAAATAAAAATAAAAATAAAAATAAAAACAAAAATAAAAATAAAAATAAAAATAAAAATAAAAATAAAAATAAAAATAAAAATAAAAATAAAAATAAAAATAAAAATAAAAATAAAAATAAAAATAAAAATAAAAATAAAAATAAAAATAAAAAGAAAGGGGTAATATTTTTCTCATGGGGGAAATTCTTGGAATCATGGATTGTGATGTCCACGTGGCAACACCCCCCATTGCTGCTACACAGAAAAAATCTTTATTTCATGTTTGTTTCAAGAATTCATATTTTTGGAATTCTGAGGCTTCACTCCAGTAGCTGGGGCTCATAAACCCTTAAACTAAATATTTCATAATTTTGGATTCATTAGATGAAGAGCTGAATAGATTTGATTCCCTGAACCAATAGACTAACGCAAGTTAGATCAAGGATAGATACAAGGCAGAAAGGAATTAATATGAAAAGGACAGGATTATCAGTCTGAGCAAAACCAAGTAGGCAAGGCGCTTGAAGCAATGATAAAGGAAGAAATGAGATAGGATGAAGGGGAAAGGAAAGAAGTAAAAGTATCCAAACATATATTTATGAGGAGGAAGCAAAAATCAGTTGTTAGGCAGCCTAGATTTTCATTTCAAAATAACCTCACATCTTGAAAGCAAAAGGAAATTGAATCATTTTCAATGTTGAGGTGGCTAAGATGAGTTAAAAATCATTGATGGTTGAGTGATGAGGCTTGAAAGATTGTGAGTTGGGAATTTTTGGAGGTGATCAAGAGTAGTAAGGAAGGAATTGGGGAAAATTGGAGGCATGAGCGGAGTAAGGGTCAAAGGTGTGAGTTGGATGAATGGAGGAAAGTAAGATAGGCAGAGCAGATTGGGTGGTCAGAGGAGAGTGAGATAAGTGAAGGAGAGTGAGATGAATGGAAGACAGGAGAAGAGTGGAATTGCCAAGGCTTTGAGGATCAAGTAAAGGAATAGGTGACAGGCAGGTGACATGGTTTGACATTGGTGGTAGCTGCAGGGGAGCTGAATCTGTTGTATATTCTCTTTCAAAAAACTGCTGTTTTCAGATGAGAGGTTGAAGGAAAATGTTGTTTAGGTTTTTGAAAGATGACTTTATGGCCTGTTTGGTTTATGTATTTTCCAGAATTAATTTGAACGTGACAAGGTTATTGATGAGTAGTCTGGAATTCTTCTGTTCTGTTCTCTCAGCCATTTTATCTCAATTTCTATGTGCTTGAGTGTATTGTGGTGGGATTCAAAATTTATGAGATTTTTCAAAGCTTGGTTGTCAATGTGCAAGCCATGGGTGGGAGAGATCAAGGGATTCCATTCATTTACTGAGTTCAAGATCCAGATCTTCTCTTGAGCTTCCAGAACAAGAAATTTGGGTTCACCTTCCTTTGAGGGAAGGAATATTTTAGGTTGAAGATTAGTGTTCCAGGAAACATCACAGCCAAAAAGCAATAACAGGTATCCTGTATGACTTCTTTGGGAGATTGGATTTTCACCACTGTAGAGACTCTAAGGGATAACAGGATTATTTTAGAAAATAGCTTTCTGGAAGTACCACTACAAGGGGGATTTATTTTATTACTACTCTTGAATAGATAGAGGTAAGTTAAGATGGTTTTGAATTTCCTGCCATTCTGAACCTTAATAAGTCTGCAGAATAATTTTTTTTAATTAATGGCTGGTTTTTATTTGACACTTCAAATAGGTCTCTAATCAGACGTAGATTAATTATTGATAGAGATTTTAAGGAATCAGAAGACTATTCAAAGTTGGATTGGATTATTTGAAAGCTTCCAACAGTTAATAATCAAGAATTTCTTGAATTTTTCTGAATATTTTTCCAAATTCCAATTTAAAGATTTAAGGGTTGACTAAAAGGTTTTCAGCCAGTAGGAGGATCCAAAATTGGTTTTTCCCACAGTGAGCTGGGCTGAAAAAAGGTTGGTTGGTTTTCATTGCATACCTTTTATCTCTTAATTCTTTTCCCTCAATTTTATTCAGGAAAAGAAAAAAACTTATTCACAATGGTTCCAGACATCTGATCAAAGTTTGAATGAAAGAATTAACAAAAAAAATACCCAAAAAATCAACAAAAATAAAACCCAATGAAAGCTTGCCATCTCAATAACATCCAGATTTGGCTGCTTTTCATCTTCTGAATCTTCCCCTTCATCCAAATCTGGCAACTCTTTATCTTCTGGATTTTCCCCTTCAGTCATAAAATCATACTATGTTAAAAAAATGGCAAGGACTCATTAAAAAATGATTCCATTGCAGAAACAATATGTATAGATATAAAATTACCTCTTACTCTGAATCCTATTCCTTCTTTCCCATACCCTTTCCCTTCATTTCCTTCCACTTTCTTGAACCCTGAACACATAGAAAGAAAATATTAATTATGAAAGTTGATATTTTTCCAAAAAATGGTGCCTTACCTTTGAATTTGCTATGAATATCTTCTTTGGCCCTCCACTCCTCTTGCTTTGCTCTAAATATTCAAAACCAGATGGATCTCTTATAATTTAGGACTGAGAGATCCTCTTGAAATTATTGGATTCACCTTTGTGCCTTCCTCTTTCTTTTGATCTTTGACTGGAATTGGGCTCTTGAATCAGATTAAGTTGATACTTTAAATTCTATAGCTTCTTGATTTAAACCAGATAATATTGCTGTTCTCCAGGTAAAAACTTTCTGAATTATTCTAATATTTTGGTGAGATTTAGGTTTTCATTACTGAATTTGGTTGGAACTTCAAAGGTTTCTTATTCTTCAGTTGAATCAGGGTTCTGAGTTAACTGGAGAATTCAAAACCTAAATAAATCAGGAAATTATTCATTTGACCTTGAATCCCAAAAAAAATAAATAAAGAAAAAGGAAAAGAAAAAAACTTACTGATAAGGGGTCTTTGACATGCCATTGAGGAAAAATATTTTCAATTGGGAAGCTTTCACCCTTTCTGAAAGCTACTTTTACTTTTTTAGTTGGTTTACCCATGTAAGAAAAGTAATTGCAGCTGATGCAAATGGTGCAATATTAAGTAACCTGATGAAAATAATGAATTTTCTTGAGGGAAAAGTGGCGGATTTTTCCAGAAGGATGATCCACACAATAGGTAAACCAATGAAATGCTTGCATTGTTTCTGGGAGTTTTCAATGGCTCTCTCATGTTTTTGGATGGTGATAGAATTGTAATTTTTTTAAAATGCACTATGAAAAGAGCCATTAGATGCATTGATGAAACTTTTGATGTATGAGTGTAGGCCTTCCATTCTGTAGGTACTTTTATTTCCAAAGTGATAGTGTTTGTTGGCAAAATAGGAGAAACATTTTCTTTTGAGAGGAATCCAGTTCTCCAGGAGGTAGCCAGATGTGGAATTATTTCTACTCTTGCGCGCGCCCTCACTGGTGTCACCTGACTATCACACCTGTTCCCATTTCCCTTCATCACCCTCAGCCGCTTTGAGGTCCCTCATCCCTTCTCCATCCAACCTCTTCCCATCTTCCCTCTCCCATTCTTACCAACACTGCCCAACTCCTCCATTCCTCCTTCTTTTCTCCTCCTATATCAATCCAATAACTCCAACTCCTCAATAACTTCAACTCATTGATCCTCAGATAGTCTGACGACCGCATCCTCAATTCACATCTTTCATCTGGTTATTTGGTATGACTCCGACAACCCCAATCCCCCTTTCCTATCTTTCCTTCCTTGTGTTATTTTCTTTCCTTTATTGTTTCCCATTTCACTTTCCTTCCTTCCTGATTGAAAGATGTTGATTTATCTTTCTTTTTTTCTAGAGGAGATAACCTTTGACGCGTCAATCACAGGATTCTCTTTAATATTTAATTCAATTTTTTTTTGGAACCTTAAAACTTACCTCTTCAGACCAAGTGGTCCTCTGTGGTATGATTTCATTCAAGCCCTCATGTCTAGCGCTTGTACTATCACTGTCATTTTTCCATTTCAGATGCTCATTTTTATTCTTACCTTTCTCTCTGGATTTTTTTTTCTATTGTATTTCTTTTGTTCTCCAGTCTTGGTTCTTTGTCAAATTCAATCCTCATATTTCATCACAATTAACAGTCAAAGTTCCAACAGCGATCAAACTCAAACCATCAACTTCTCACTTCACTATGAGCCAAGAAACTTCACTCAACTTGAAAAACCCCTTACTCCAAACCATCCTGAAAACCGCCATCAAAGCCATTCCGAATCTCACCATGGAAAACTTCTTGCTCTGCCAAAACAGGGTAGAGAACATGTTGGACATACAAGGAACTTGTTCAGCTCTTCTTTCAGAGGACACTCTTCTCAAATTCAAAGACAAAATATACATTAGATTGATTCTAATCTACAAACTCAATCCTACCGTTCATGCCAATATCATCACCGTTGTGGAAACAAGAAGGGTCAATACCCCCTGAAGTTGTCCTCGAGTTCTGGAAGTTATTGGTCTAAGCGTCTGTAAGGAGGTTGGATGCAACCAGTTTAAAGAAGAGAGAGAGTCTTCAGAGACGAGGGAGAGAGAGAGTGTGATAATAAGATGGGTTCCTTCCTTTCCAATCCAATCCAATCTGATGTGATGATCTCCTTACAACCCGGAGTTGAGAGTGAAGTATTTAAGTCCTCCCTCTCAACCCTAACCTAAGTGCAACCACAAGTAAGCAAGAATGATGGAATACACCCCTAAGCCACAGAAACCTAGCCCAACCCTATCCCTCCGTCCCCTGTCCCATATCCCATGCTCCACCTACCCTGCCCCATGCCCTGTCTGTTTTGCCCGCTGGTTCGTCCTTCTCATGATGCGTCTGCCTGACAAACCGTTCCAGGTATCTGGGGCGTACCCGCATGATCCAATCCGTGCGTCTTGCAATGCGCAATCCGCTTGATCCGCGCATGCCATCCAATCCGCGTGAGCCTTCCAATCTGTGCAATCCGTTCAATCTGCGCAAGCCTTCTGATCCGCACAAGCTTTACGACCGGCGCAAGCCCGCAGCGCGCAGCCTTTCCCAACTCGCGTCCATGAAAGAGCACCACACCGTTGGCAATGAGAAGGAGCCAAACTGATCTGGAAGGCCATAATCAGATATTTTTCCTTGTCTGAATTGTCCAATCAAGCTCTTGTGTTTGAAGACCTCCAGAATCTTCCCTTCAATGTCAACAACATACCTTCTTTTATCACTTCCACCAAAATCTGCATCCGTTGTCTTTATGAGGTAGGTATCAATCTACCTCCCAATTTTGTTGCCTATATGCTTCTGCATAAGCTTCCTCCAAGCTTCAGGGTAGTCAAGGAAGAGATAACCCATTCCTCATTCATCTCTCCCAACCTGGTACTCAATCATCTCCAAATTTCGGCCAACAAAAGGAGAATCAAGGAGGAAGGAAAAGTTCAGCTCACAGCGCTCTGTACCAACCAAGAACCTCTTCCCAGATGCACGGGAGGAAAACACAATAATCTAGCTCCTCACTCACCCGCCAATTGCTGGGCTCTTCATCCAGAACTCAGGGATGCCTACCTCAAGAAGAAGAACAAAGACAAGTCTTCCATCTCAGTTAGTTGCTTCTTATCAAAAAACCCCTCTCCTCCCACAAGTCAAATTGTACTCAATTCCAGGTGCTTGTCTCATATGGTCTCTTGCCCTGACTTATTTGTGGCTATCTCATACAAAGAGGTTGGACAAGTGAAAACGGGATCCAATTTGGAATCTCTTCCAATCAAAGGTAGGGGGTTGATTTGTATCATACAAAATCTTGGACCTGTCCTCATCAAAAATGTGTACTTTCTCCCCAACCTCTTCACCAACCTCCTGTCCTTAAGATGTTTAGTGCTAGATGGATATCAGTGTTCATTTAAAAAAAATCAATTTTTTGTCTCAAGAAACAATCAGCATGTTTTCTCTGGATATTATCACAACAATATTCCTACTTTGTCTTTCAATAAAAAATGCATCACTTCCATCTCACTATTCTTTCAATCTGAAATGATCCACAAGGCACTTGGTCATGAAAGTTAAAGCCAAATAAGGAATAAGCTGAGCATTCCCATCAGCCCAGATTCAGAGTGTAAGAGCTGCGCCCTGGGCAAAATCACTCAAGGTTCTTTTAAAAGCACACACTCTCAAGCTGAAAAACCAATTCAAGAGCTTCATCTCAACTTAATTGGCCCCATTCATCCTCCCTCATATAACGGACACCGTTATATTCTCACAGTCATCAACAGATCTACAAGATTTTGTTCTGCCATTCCCATTAAGTCCAAAGACATCATCCCCACTGTTCTGCAGAATGCAATCAAAATTGAACAAAAACGCTTTGGGTATTACCCCTCAGTCCTACACTCAGACAGAGGTACAGAATTTGTGAATAAAAATATGAAAGAGTTTTGTGAAAAAAATTTCATAAGAGCTTGCTATTCCAATCCCTATACTCCTGAACAAAGCAGACTTGCCAAGAGATATAACAGAAAAATCATCAAGAGTCTATGTACCGTCCTTATTGATTCAGGTCTAAAAAATCAGAACTGGGAAAAATTTCTCAAAGCTTGTGTTCTCATGATCAATCAATTCCCTTCTTGTAAAAGTAAAAAATGTCCTTCCAAGCTATTCAAAAACAGATCCATTCCTCTTGACTTTTTCCATCCTATAGGATCTGAGGTGGTGATTCTGAAATCACCAGCTCAATATTGTTCCAAACTTGATCCCAAGGGATTTACAGCCACCCTCATCAGCTATGATGATGAACTTTGGTCATACAGACTACTAACAGACTCTGGTCAAATTGTCTTCTCAAGACACATCAAAGTTCTTGGATTCAAAAACCGTACTGAGAACGCATCTGACCGTCTGCTGTATTGGGACAATTTCATTGAAACACCTCCCTCTCCATTAGATAATCATTCAGATTACATTGAGATTGTACATCAATATCCAAATGCGCCCTTGGAAAACGTGTTGGAAAAAGAACAATCCAGTTCTGAACACTTCACATCTTGCGACTCCCAGGATGAAGGCACTATACACAAGATCTTGGAGGAATCCAACCCCCCAGTTCCTGACTCCACTCCCGGATACCACTTACGCAATTGATCAGAGAAATTCAAGCCTGCAAAAAATATTCTATCACACCAAAGCAGTCACAGAGTACAAGGACGCAATTGATGAAGAATTTTAATCCATAGAGTCCAAAGATGTCTGGGAGGACCACCTCGAAACGCACAACAACTTCCTGGACACCACTCTAATTCTAAAAAACAAACCTTAGATGGCCTCTTCCAAAGAAAAAAGAAAGCACAACTCTGCATCTGTGGATTTCAACAAATTCCAGGTGTTGACTTCTTTGAAACCTACGCTCCTACGGGAAAATTCCCTTCTCTTCTTGCCCTTCTCTCTCTTAGCCTAGACAAATCTCTCCCCTTAAGACATTTTGACGGCAAGGCTGCTTTTCTTTATTCTCCTCTACAAGAGGAAATCTTCATAAAAACTCCAAAATACTCAAAACAGTCTGCCCCCTTCCTAAAATGAAAAAAATCACTGTACACCCTAAAACAGGCCCCAGCCAATTGGTAAAACACTCTAACCAATTGGCTCAAAAGTATCAATTTTCTTGCCTCCAACTCTGACCCTTGTCTCTTCATTCATTGTGACAGACACTCCTTCCTATTCTTTCATGTTGATGATCTTATAGTTGCCGGCAAGATTGATGAGTTTGAAAAACTCTTTCTCACTCAATTCCCTGAATCCTCAGCCCACAACCTGGATCTTCTCCTTGGAATGGAAATGAAAATTAAAAACAACCAAATCACACTAAACCAACTTAATTTAGTAAAAAAGGGACTCCAAATTCTGAACATGCAAGGCTGCAGACCTGTATCCACTCCCCTTGCACCCAACATACAACTCCTCCCAGCCAGTGAAGAAGAAAGAGATAAATTCAAAGCTCTGGATATAAACTACCCAACATTCACAGGAATTTTAAACTTCCTAGCCTGCCACACCAGACCCAAACTCTCCCCCGCGGTATCAATCCTCTCCCAATCCAACCATGAACCCAGCATCAATCATGGGAAAGAGGTAATTCATGTCTTCAAATATCTGGCCGGCTCTATCAAAATCTCTCCAAAAATTGAACCAAGTTGAGACCTACTCCACAAAATTCAATACTACAGCAACTCAACCTGGGGGGATAATCACCACTCATGAAGGTCCAGAAGTGGATACCTATGAATATGGAAAAACTTCCTCATCTTGTGGTGTAGCTCTAGTCAGAAAAACATCACACTCTCCTCCACCAAGGCTGAACTGTGCGCCCTTTCCAATGCTTGTCAAGAGAATCTCTGGACTTCTCACCTTATCAAAGAACTCTATGGAATCAATCTCAAACATTCCAATTTCAAAATTGATAATGAGGGAGTGCTTGAAAAGGTCAAGCACTTTGGAAACAACTCAAAAACCAAACATCTCCACATCAAGGCAAAGAAACTCAGAGAAGATCTCAATAACAAGTTCATCTCACTCACACTCATCAAATCCAAAGACATGATTGCTGAATGTCTCACCAAGGCCTGCACCAGAGCCTCCCTTGACACCTTCATCTCTTGGTTCCTTCTGTCTCCTCATACCAAATAATGGCGGGTGTTGAAAATATCCCTACTCTTCTCTTGCGCGCGCCCTCACCGGTATCACCTGACTATCACACCTGTTCCCATTTCCCTTCATCACCCTCAGTTGCTTCAAGGTCCCTCATCCCTTCTCAATCCAACCTCTTCCAATCTTCCCTCTCCCATTCTTACCAACGCTGCCCAACTCCTCCATTCCTCCTTCTTTTCTCCTCCTATATCAATCCAACAACTCCAACTCCTCAATAACTTCAACTCATTGATTGTCAGATAGTCTGACGACCGCATCCTCAATTCACATCTGTCATCTGATTATTTGGTATGACTCCAACAACCCCAATATCCCTTTCCTATCTTTCCTTCCTTGTGTTCTTTTCTTTCCTTTATTGTTTGACATTTCACTGTCCTTCCTTCCTGATTTAAAGATTTTGATTGATCTTTCTTTTTCATAGAGGAGATAACCTTTGACGCGTCAATCACAGGCGTCTCTTTAGAATTTAAATCAATTTTTTTTTGGAACCTTACAACTTAGCTCTTTAGACGACCTTGTCCTCTGTGGTATGATTTCATTCAAGCCCTCATGTCTAGCGCTTGTAATATCACTGTCATTTTTCCATTTCATATGCTCATTTTTATTCTTACCTTTCCCTCTGGATTTTTTATTTTTTTTTCTATTTTATTTCTTTTGTTCTGCAGTGTTGGCTCTTTGTCAAATTCAATCCTCATATTTCATCAATTTGTGATTTTTTCCTGATAGCTAGAGTCAGATTTAGAATTGACCCACTGATGCCATTGTTTCCAGAAAAGCTACCATTCATCTCCAGATTTGATTTTCCACGTGCAATTGGTTTAAATATTCTTCAAAATTTTCCAGACACAGAGAATATCATGACTGGAAGGGAAAACATTTTAAATTGAAATGATAAGTGCTTGTTACTTGTCTGCAACAATCACACTGGGTTATCTATCTTCTGAAATTTCCTGAAGTTGAGTTTGAAAAGTTCAATATGAGGAGCAAGATTATTTGGAGAAGGAAGGAGTACGTTAGGCTACTGAAGAGCCAAATTAGAATTATTGATAAGGCTGCAAAGAGCCAAGGGAAAAGGGAAAATAATTGTAAAGTCAAGTGGAACTGATGTGAAGGGGAGGAAGGGACACTGCGGTTTAGTTGTCTGGTAATCAGATGAGTTTGTATTCCAGGTCTGGGGAAGGATCAGTATTAAAAGACAACTAGAGAACCCCAAAGGGGGCCTAAGGTAGCAGGGTTGAAATGACTGGAGAGCCCCCAGAGGGGGTTGATACAGGAATAATAGGATAATGAAAATAGTAACATAAAAATAAAGGTGACTCAATTGGTTAGTTACAAAATATGAACAGAAAAAGATAACAGAGTTGGTGCCCATTCATAATTCTCTTTTTCTCATGAGATAAAAAACAGAAAGAAACTGAGAAACTTCTTGAAAAATTATTTAACCCACCAATATGAAGAAGGGGAATTCCAAACTTGTTTGTTTTTTATGTACAGTCCATCATGATAAGAGGAGGGAAACGTTTGATAATTTCCATTTAATCAGGGTGTTAAATGAATAAGGAAGTTATTTGACCATACACATGGTTCATTTTGCAGAAAAAAGAAAAATTTCAGAGTTCCAGTATGAGTCCTTCAGCAGGTTTTTTTCCATCAAGGGCATTTTTTTTAATTTTTGATATTTTTTTGAAAATTGTATTGATATTTGGGTAGATAGGCAATGAAGAAATATTTATTAGAGATTTGAGAATTTTTGATGGGGGAAATCCAGATTTGGGTAAATTTTGACCACCTCCTGTTGCTTCACTTCAGTTGTTCTGTAGATGCAATGAGTGGAAGGATCTTTGGAAGGTGGATGGTTGTGGTCAGAAATTATAAGCGTTACCAGCAAGATACCTAATTTTTTGGAAAAATTCCTGATAATCTGAAAGGAAAATTAGTCTTTCTTGATTTTTTTGACTTGGTGGTATCTTTTCTGGGTTCATATTCCCCAGATTTATTGCATTGATAAGTGTAGTTAAGTTTTTTGAAATTTTATACTCTGTTAAATATGGCACATCCATGGGATGTTTCACAGGATTTGATAGCCTAAACCATCTCCTGCTTATGATTATATGATAACTCAGGAGGAGGGGCCAGAAGGGTTGCAGCAGGAGTTTTAGTAGATGAAGAAGGATTAAAATTAGTGGAATCACTAGTTTCATTAGGTGATATATTTGAGGATGGTCCTGGTGAAACAGTTCTGAGAATTGGTGGGTGTTTTCTTGAGCCATTTCAAAAACAGATTTTCTTTCTAAAAAAGTGAAATGAAGATAGGTGTTGATAGTTGAGAAATATATTGGGAAGAAATTGAGTTCAAAAAGTTATTCAGAGACTTGATATAATAGTGAAAAGAGGTTTTTTTAAGTACGTGGAGTTTTGAGCTGTTTTTATTGAGGAGTGTTGATGGGTGGTGATGGGTTTGTGGTGGGGTAAGGGTGGTTTGATGAGTGTGGTGTAATGAGTGGAGTGGACCAGAGTGGAGTGGATTGGAGTGGAGTGGAATGGAGTGGAGTGGAGTGGAGTGTTGGTGTGGGGTGGGGTGCGAAGTGATGGGGTGTGGTGTGGTGATTTGAAGATTTCAGATCAAAATTTTCTTTTCAGGAGAAAACAAACAAAAAAGGATAAAAACCAATATGTAATTGATTTCATTTTGGAATATTTTCATTGTATTACATGATTTGAGGGGTGAAACATGTGAAGAGCATTCACAATAATATTAATTTTGATATTTGGCTTCCCTTCTAAAATTTTCTTAAAAAAATTAATGGAGATTTTGATTCCAGATTTTATAAAAACCCCATTAAAATGGATGTGTTTATTTGAAGTGTTAATGTGTTGGATTCCATTTTTGCAGGCCCAGGATAAATCCAAAAAATCTGAAAAAATACAAAGAAATCTTTTTGATAGTTTTTCAAATTTATAAAATCTGAAATCACCAAAACAAATATTGTTAAAGGCAAATAAAATGATCCAAAAGTCCAATGATAAATTTGGTTTTTTTTGGTTTATTTGATTTTTTGAATGAATTTTCCAAGTTCAAATAATCCACGCAAAAATTTTTATAAAAATATCAGGATTCTCTTTCACTGTTGTTTCAAATATCTGATAGCTTCAATCACCACAAAAAGATAATTCAAGAGGCCAATATAAGCATGCAATTGTCCAATTAGAAATTTGGTTTTTTTTATTTTTTTGGTTTTTGAAGTTATTTTTTAAGGAAAAGGAATACATAAGAAAAATCTGGAAAGAAAATTAGGAAGCTCTTTTAATGTTTTTCTGCATCTTTAATGGCTGAAATAAAAAAAAATGAAGAAGAAGGCCAAAATAAGGATCCAAATCACCCTTAAATAATTTTTTATTGAGGATTTTTTCAAAATTTGGATTAAATTTTTGGATGGATTCTAATACCTGAAAAATAATGAAAGATTTAGGTGTAGGTTTTGTGCACACAAGCTACTGGACTGCAGCATCAGAATTTCAAAAAAATGAATTCTTGAAATAGCCGTGAAATAAAGTATTTGTCCATGTAGCAGCAATGGGGCGCAATGGCACATGGAAGCCACAATCTGTCATTAAAAGAATTTCACCCATGAGAAAAAAAAAACCCAAAGAAAAAAAAGGGGTGGTGTTTAATTCACAGCCCTGGATTTCAAATGGGAATGAAAAACCATTTGAAACCCATGCAGGTTTACAACTCAATGAGTTGCAAGCAAATTTGCTTACAAATTGTGTGGCTCCTGGGGGTTTGCAAACAAGTAGTTTGAAACCCACTGGGGACCATGCAAGGTTTAAGCGGGTTTTTTCATGTCTTCCCTGAAACCTTTGGCCCATTTGGGGCAAAATATCCCAAAGGGTCTATTTCAGGGGGGAATTAGGGGTACCTAGACACCCCTGGACCACATTTGAGTGCCATCAAACCAAATTTGGGGAGGTGGGATACATTTTGGGACTATTGTTGGACCACAAAAAGAACTTGGGATCACATCCTGTCTATTGGCAAAACAAAGTCTTTTCAAAAACAGTACACAAAACTTGCTCATTGGATTTTTTTTCTCAACTGAAAAGTAAGCAGACTTTGGGGTTGTGATATTGAACGTGGAATTTAATAATCAAGTGCCATTCAATCTTTTTGGTTTAAGGAAAAATTTGCAAGCCCAGGCCTGCCTGGTTAAAAAATGGCTGCTTTGAAGGACTTAAGTGAATTTTTTTTTAACAAAACTGTGGAAGAAAGTAGGTAATTGGGTAGGTGTTTTTAAAATAATACATTGGAAGCCCCAATAGCATCCTCATTTAAGGTTAAAATGGAGGAACAAGATGTTTCAAAACTTGATTTGACTGGTGGTAGTGCGTAAAATTTAATGTGTCATTTGATTTATTTGGTTTGATGAGAACTAATGTAACTCTGATGATGGTAAATATGTCAGTATGATATTCCAGAACCCCTTCAATCTCCTCCTGTGACGCCCTTCCTAGTAGGAACAATGCAAAGAACTATTGTCAAAAATTTTCAGCAATGCATGGCTACGCATTGAAACCATTCAATTCCAAAAAGGGATAAATATGTTCACCTAGCCTGTGACAGATATGGATTATATGAAGTGTTGTTGCTCACCAAACGCCAAACAAAAACTCTCAAAAGGAAGGTTGGATGTCAATTCATGATCTGTGAAGGTTTTGCAGTAGCAGATCCCACCTGGCTCCTCTCCATTAGAAATGAACAACAAAGTCCTAGAATATCTAAAAGCCCCTCACTGCATGCTCAAGGGAGGAGAATCTCTGGTGTATCCTTAAATCAACTTAAGGAGGGTATGACAGATGGCATCAATACAATTCAACTCAAAAGTAAATTGAGAAAAAATTATTGGGGACAATAGGTTTAAAATAGAAAATTCTGTAACAATAAGGGCAAGTCAAAAGCAGCTGAGCTCAACAGGAAAAGTGTTATGGACAATCTATTTGAAATTCTCCAAGAAATGCAGTGGGTCTCCATGTCAGAATTCAGCAGAGAGGGCCACTTAGAATCCCTGTTCTTGGCTCATCACGATTATATAAAACCTTTCAAAAATTCTATCATTTTGCTTTGTTGGATTGTACTTAAAAAATAAATAGGTACAACATCCCTCTATTTCATGCTGTAGGAATGACAGCAAAAAGGAAAAATTTGACAAAGGCTTTTTTTTATAAAAAAAGAAAAATTTGATTTCTACATTTTGGCATTGAATGCACTAAAGGAGTTGGATTATGATCCAGAGAGGCTTCCCAAATTCTTTTTAATAACCATTAATAAGCCTTAATTCATGCAATGGAACATAGGTTCCCTGATTCATCCATACAGTGGTTTTCTTGGCACTTGTGAAGAAATATTCAAGCAAACTGCAGATTTTGCTGCAGTAATTATGATGGAGGATTGAAGATTGTTATGTCTCTGTTGGAAAAGTATGGGGCCTCTAAAACTGAGAGGGAGGCAGAAGTCAATGATGCAGAACTCTGAGTAGGCAACCCTATTGCTTCTTCTGTTCATATCTTCTGGGATTGCTTATGTTGAAACATGTATAGAGTGTTTCTTTAAAGACTGTGAGGATTTGCTTGAGTATATGGAAAAGAAAATTTTTCCTATCAAACAGAATTTTGAAATGGCATGGACTTGTGTAAACTCTGACTTTGTAAATAAAACAATTTCTTGTGTAGAAAGGTCCCATGCTATTTTAAAGCAATTACTTCTGGGATCTTCAGGGAACATTTCCAATGTGTGGAAACACCTGGAAGGAACCATTGATATCCAAATCAAATCAGAAAATTCTTTGCTTAAAAACTCTCAAATAAATTTAGGAAATTTTCTTCCAAAAGAACATTTACCTTTGTTTTACAAATTTTTCCATTGAGGCAATCCAACTCATTGGGGAACAATTTGAGAAGTTAAAGTTATACCATGATGGCAAGGTGTGCAGAAATTCATACTCCAAGAAAGTGGTCTTTCCCTGTTCCCAAATCTTAGGTGAAATATTAGCATCTAGAGGATCTTTTTTGACTAAGGATGTTCATCCCCAAGGGAGGTTAGACTATAACCCCTTCAGTTCAGTAAGTTGGATTTTTGTATTATTGGATTTTTTGAAGGGCTTGAATTTTTCCTGAAGTAATTGACTATGAGTGATTTTTTTCTTTTTGAAAGCTTGAAGCTCTCATCTCCCTTGTTTGACAATTTCAGTTCAATTTTTATGGGAAAACTGGAAGAAGTTAGAGTGCAGATTTTCAAGTCCTTAGTCAAGCATGCAACAAATTTGGTTGCTAAACCAAGGCTTGAGCCAAAATTATTAAGTTCCAGATATGTTTGACCAAAATTGAAGGACACCTCATGTGAAATTTCAAGATTTGAGCATGCAGAAGGGGAAATTCAGAAGAAAAGACATGTTAGCAGGGCACCAAAAAGACCAAAAAGTTTAAGTCTTTTATTTTGAGATGTGTTATCTTTTATGTTTAAATGAACTTTTGGGGAAATTATATTTATGGTTCAATTCAGGCCCATAATCTGAATTTCATCTTTCACCGGAAGAGACTGAAAGTGAACTAGGCTCTCTTGATTTGGAATTGGAATCATCTTCTGATGAAGAAAACATGCAGGAGAAGTCAACCAAAAGCTCATCTTTGGTTAGTATTGATTTCTCTAATTAGATTACAATGTTTCCTAGTAAAGGTTTTATAATAGGAACAAAAATTGAAATACCTCAATCAAATACCTAAGAACTTACATAAGTTCTTGGGTGAGGTTTGTGATCCTGTTTGCAATGGGAATTGCATATTGAGATTCATTACTAAATCACTTGGGTAAAATGAAAATGGATGGTTTCAATTCCAAAGTTAAATGATTAAAATATTGAGGAAAAATAAGGCATGATATTCTAAGATACTTGGTGGTATCAAGGGGGGAGAAATGATTGAAAGAAGACTTGATGTTAAAAAAATTAACAAAAAAATTCCCTTTTCAAAATATTTTAAAAAGTTAGATATAGGCCAAATCATATCAGAAACTTATGGAAGACCAATTTTTTTCATTTCCTTGGCTTCATCTTGTACTTATACGCCTATTAAAATGGGTGTAAAGGAATCATTGGAAGCCTTCTTTGTTGTTTTTTCTAAGAATAACCACTGGGTTAATCTTTTACTTGAGGGAGATATGATTCCAATACCACCCATTTTATCAAAAAAATTCTCTTTGACTTAAAAAAAACGCCTCTGCTTGGGTTGATCATCTCAAATATTGACCAAAGTTTTATTAAAATTTATAAAAAGAATTTCATTTCATCATTTGAGTTTTCATCTCATCATTTTAGTTTGGTCTGACATGTACCTCTGATGGTGATCTTTTTCATGACCACAACTTAACTCAGTCTCCTCAGCCACACTCAACCCTCAGCCAGACTCAAGTTGCAGTAAAATCCACCTTCTACCCCTGGATCCACATGCTGATCCTCCTTAAGTATCCTTCTGCATTTGCTGAAGGTCCTAGACAATCTCCCAGGCCACACACACTCTCTCTCTAAGGCTTGGTGAATCCTCATCTCTCCTTTAACTCTATGTGCTATGAGAAGTACATACTGTTGATTTCAAGCTTTAAAGAAAGATAGAAAACAAGTTAATCAGGAAAAGAAGGAACAGGAGACACAGAGTGGCAGGATTCAAGATCACCTTTAAAGAAAGACCCAGCAATTTTGGTGAAGGGTAGTAAGTGCAAGAGACAGGAAAAAACAGTTTGTGTAGTTGGAGACAGGACTGGAATATGTTGGTTTGAGTGATTCAAGATAGGCAGGAGATAGAGACCGAGAAAAGCACCAGAGAAAAAAGAGACTGGGAGCTCACCAGACTCATATGCCAGGATGTAGGTGGTGCAAAGTAGAAGTAGCACAAAGATAGAAATACCATCCCAGGTTCTGAGCCAGTGTCTGGATTTAAGGTAAGACCAAGCCAAAGATAGAGTGTGTACACTGGTTTGGCATGCATGCTTGTTCTTCTTAGTAGAGTCAGAATTTCTGCTCATAAGGATACAAAGGATAACTTCAATGAGAAATAAGAATTGTATCAAATAAAGGGGAAGCCAATAATACCAACACCCACCCTGGCTTCAGCCTTTGAGACTTGGGTTAACCACCCCAAGCAGTTTGAGTTGGCGGGCAAGCAAGAGTTGAGTTACTGGATTGGTGAGAAAGTCAGTTGGGTTACTTTTGGAGTTGAACCTCTTGATTGTAATGGCTCCTCTTTCTAATTCCTTGCGCAAGAAGTGGAAATTGAGGGCCATTTGTTTTGTTTTGAAGCAAGTGTGGTTGGACATGGTCAATGCCAGTTTTACGCACCCATTTTTATATTTTTACACAGGAATCAGATTTTCAGCATTGGAATCCAGGACTTCTTTGGCCAAGGACTTCACCCACAGAATTTTTTTTACAGCGTCCCCCATGGCCTTGTACTCAACTTCAGTGGTGGAGAGAGTGACCTTTAGTTGCTTTGTAGATTTTCACGTCCCCAAATTATCATTCCACTGGATAACTATTGTGCTAATGGAGTTCCCCAATGATGGACAGGTGGCCCAGTATGTGTTGATGTATGTGCTTAGGCCTGAGTTTGATTCTTTTTTAGAGAAGGTGAGTCCCACTGCCCTGTGTGCTGCAGGTAGCTCAAGGTTAGAATTGCAGCATGAAAGTTTTGCTGTCCTGGAGCATTGAGGAATTGGGAAAGGTAATTGGTTCTAAAAATTATGTGTGGCCTGGTATTGCAGCTGATGTATTTGAGTTTGCCAACCAGCTTCCAGTAGTACCATCTGGAGGAGGCAAAGCTTCTTTGTTTGTCTTCTGTTTCTTGGAGTAATTTGCCTAAGGGCTTGAAAGTAGTCAAGCACAGCTTGTGGTCAGGTAGTTGGAACTGGGGCTTCAGAGACTCAATATAATTTTGGTGGCTGGGATTTACCTGGCCTGATGACTGGGTAACATTCATTACCAGCAGAATTGATGTGGGGCCCAGGTCTTTGATTTTGAATCTATTTCCAATGATTTCAACAAATTCTGTGGGATTTGAGCCTAGGATGGCAATGTCATCCACATGGATGTAGAGAAAAGTTTTTTCCTTCCAGAAGACACACCTGTCAGCCTCACTGCCCTTGAAGCCTTCTTCCATCATCCAAGAGCTCAGGGTGTTTTACCACATTTGAGGTGACTTTTTTAGGCTTTAAAGAGCCTTCTTTTGGCGTGAAAATTTTCCCAGTGAGATGGGCAAATTATCTGGGACCTCCACATAGATGGTTTCTGGTAGGGCAGCATTAAGGAATTCAGATTTGATGTCAAATTTATGGAAGCAATATCATTTCTGGACAGTGTAAGAGATCAGAATCCAAAGAGATGATTTGTTTCCAGTTGGAGCACAGAGGCTAGTGTAATTGACTTTGTATTCTTGATGGAAACCTTGCACAGAAAGCCAGGCCTTAAACTCAATTATTTGATTGTCATTTCCCTGCTTTTTTTGGGTTAACCATACACACTTGAGAGCCTTGTGGCCATCCCAACCTTCGCACTCCTCTCAAATGCCATAGGACAGGAGGTTAAGGATCTCCATGTTCATAGCAGAAATCCACTAAAATTTTTAGGGGCTTGGCAGTGCCTCCTCTACAGTTTTGGGGTCTTGGTCTTGTGTGGACTTGAGATTGACCAGTGGAGTTGCCAGCTGGTTTCAAAAAGTGTGCTGGAGGATGTTTTGTTCAGGGAGCTGTCCTAAGTTGGTAGTGATGGGACCTTTGGGATTGGCAGTTTCAGCAGGTGAGACAGGCCAAGACTCTTGGGCAGGAAGCAGAGATTTGGGACTCAATAGTTGGAGAGGGCTTAAAGAAAGATGGTTTTCAGTCCCACTTAGGTCTGATAGCCCATTGAATTAGTCCTCAAGAAATGTTGTGTTTGCACTGATGTGAGTTCTTTGAAATTTTCAGTCCAGGATATTGCAAGAGGAGAAGTCATTTTCATACCCTAACAGTATTCCCTTCAAGCCATTTGCCTTTAGTTTGAAATCTCTCATCACCTTAGGTTTGAAGGAGTACTTTTTGCAGCAAAATGGCTTCAAACATTTGTAGTTAAAATTTCTGCCTGTCCATGACTCATACGGAATAGTGTAGTTCTTGGATGCTATGGGAAGGATATTAAGAAGTTCTGTGGCTTTTTTTACATTTCCAGCTAAGTAGGGGTGAGGTAGCTTGCTCTGGAAAAGTAGGAATTGGGCCTTATCCAAGATAGTTTGATTTGCTTGTTCTGACAATCCAATCTGTTGAGGGGTGTAGGGAGAAGAAAGGTGATATTCAATCCCAAGTTTTTTGAGGAAGCCCATGAGGTTGGCATTCACAAATTCTCCCCAATTTTCGGAAACAAGGGTTGCTACTTTGAAGTTCAGCTTTCTCTTGGCCATTTTTTTGAAGTCCTTGAAGGCAGCCAAGGTTTGGTCCTTGGAGAAAAGAAAGGAGACAGATTTGAATCTGGAGAACTGGTCCACTATGGTGGGGAAGAATTTTCAGCTGCCATTTGATTTGTTTTTAAATGGACCCAACACCTCCAGATGCAGCACTTCAAGGCCTCTTGAGGCTGTTTTTAAGTTAATGTTGAATTGGGTGGAGGCCATCTTGCAGGATTGGCATATTTTGCACTGGGCACAAACTTCTGATTTTGGAAAAAGATGTTTCAACACCTTGTCATTGGGGTGGCCAAGACTTTCATTCCAGCGCTTGCTGTTTGTTAGTCCCAGAAATGAGTTTCTGGACGTGGTTTTTTCAAATTGAGTGCTGCATAGTCCAAGTAAGTGATTTTTGGAAGTTTCAAAGAGTGAGTAGTGATTGAGGAGAATTTCATATCCAGAGTACCCCACCCTACAAATCTTAGCAGTCTTGTTGGTGAGTCTGGTGGGAGAAATGAGACATCTATTGATTGTAGGAAGAAGCAGAACATTTTGAAGCTTGAGTCTATCCCCAAAGTTGTTTAAAAGAACTGCTTTACCCAGGGCAGTGGCCAGTAAGTTTGAACCAGAACACCCAGTTCCAATTTGGATTTTTTTAGGTCTTGAATTGGTGAGGAGATTGGCCCTGTTGAAAATGTGGTGGGTTGACCCCAAATCTAGCACCATAAAGAGCAAAGGCACGACCTTCACAGGCAGCAGGTAGAGTTGAGTATTGAGGAAGGTTTGAGGCTGATCATTTTCTGGGTTGCCTGTGGTTTCTTTTTGCTGGTTTGCTGCATGGAGATGGGTTTGGCTTTTTGGCTTAAAATAATTGTGTCTTAGCTCAGGGTGAAGCATCCAACATTTTTCGTCTGATTTTTCTGCCAGCAGTTTTTGCTTGCCCTTTGAGAATGGGTGTTTGGGTCTGCCCTTTCTTTTTTGGTTTGATTTGAGGAGAGCAACTCGTGTGTCTCTGTTGTGGGAAAACTCCATGGCATCTTCTTTCCGTGAGGCCTCTAAGTCAATAACTTCTCTAATTTTTTTGAGAACTCTGGTGAGGCTCTTTAGCAGTTTATTGTTTAAGGGGATTTTGTTGAATATATGGCAGAAGGTAATGGGAACTTTGGAAAGGATGGTGTATCTAAGGATGTCCTGGGAAACTTCAATTTGGCAAAGGAGAGCTTTTTCATGATTTTCCTACATTTTTTGATGTATTGACTCAGGTTGCACTTGTATTGGTATTTGATAAAGCTAAGCTAGAGTTGAAATTGGTTATTAGAATATTGAGAAGCATAAAGCTCCTGGATGGCTAAGAGAATAGCTCTGGGGTTTTTGGTGTTAGAATTGTTAACAATTGCATCAAAGGCCGTTTCCCTAAGGTGCTGGATTATGATTTCTGAGGCTTTTTATATTTTCTTCTTATGGGAAGGAATAGTTGGAAGTTCAGGGTTGTATTCCTTTATTATTTCCAGCAGGCCTTTCCTTTGAAGAAATATTTTGAGTCTGAGGAATCAATTAGGTAAGTTTTTCTTGTTTAGAAGGGGAATTTTATGCTTCTGGTTCTCCTCCTGGTTGACCATGGTGGGTCTTTCTTAGAGGAGTTTTGTGACCAATTTTGGAAAGGGAAATTTTTTTTATATACAATATTTCATCAAATAAAAAAAAATTCTGTGTTCCTATGGCAACCTTCCTTTTTTCCCTTTTCCCAACTTCTCTCTTCCCTAAAATTCTAGGAAGGGCTCCCTTGGGGTTTTCAAGTCCCCAGGTGGTGCTTTCAATTCCTCTTCCTTTCTCTTGGAACCAATTTTTTGGCTGAGCGCGCGCAAAAAATCATCATCATCCACATGATCCTCAATCTCCTTGAGCTCCTCATCATCTCTTGATCTATCATCATCCCCATACCAAAGACGGCAATGAAAATCAGAAAACCATTGGCCAATCACTGTCATCAATCCCCCCCTCAGACGCTCACAATGGCCGCCACCACCATCTTCATCAGCAACAACAACAAAGACTGCCACCAACAGTTGACACCGTTGCTTGCATTGTCCAACCTTTGCTTCTCTTCTTCAATCTTCCCCCACACCAAGCAATGCACGCATTATTTCACCCGCACTTGCCAACAAACCTATCTGACTTGCTGACGGTCACCTTGCACCAATCATCTTGCAGTTGTCAGCATGGCCATCACTGGTTGCCCATCCATTTATCCCCATCCTCTCTTGCTGTTTTCAGTGTGGTTCACTTTTGCCTGGGCAGTTTTCCATCATCTGCCATTTTTTGGCCATAACTGGTTGCGGCAACTTCTCATCTGTCAACTCATCTCCACCAGCAGGGCTGCTTTGTTTTCCCCCTTTCAAGTTTCTTTTTTTTTCTCCTTTCTTAATTTTTTTTATTTCATTCCATTCATTTTTGATTCTGAATTTGTTCATCACTATCATCCATCTTTCACTTTCCATCTAAAAAAAAAATGACTATCATTTGTGTCATCTCTTGTAAGTAGTCTACAGGGCTTCTTGCCCAGAAAAGGAAGGGGTCTCCCCTGCCTTTGCCCCATCATCCAGCATTGTATTTATTCAGTCAATAAATCTTTGGGAGTAGGTCCATCTACCCTTACCTTTTATTTTGAGCAAATTCATTATCCTTATCCTGAATATATCAACCATTGCCCCTTGATCCTTGAGCCTCCATACTCAAATCTTTAATCCTTCCCTCTAAAGCCTTATCCATTATAACCAAATAATAGCCTTTCTGGTTGAAGAAAAATTCATTTGGTTGGATTCTTGAGTGTGTTATACCACTCTTTGATCCCTTTTTTTGGCCATACTGGTCTTGATCAATCCTTGATTGTCCTTCTGGAACCAATCACATTTGACTGAAGAGATTTTTTTAAGCTTGAAGCCTGGAGTTTCAAACCTCCCTTTATTTCTTTGAAGTTGAATTTTGCCACGCTACTCTTGAGTCCCTTGAGAAGTGTTGGTTCATTCTTGTTTTAAATTGTTATTGCTTTGATTCTAGAGCTTCATAAAAAAATTGCTTTTTTTTTACAGAAACCCACAGTTATCTGGTACCCTTCAAGCGCTTGATTGTGGAGAGTTGGGCAGGTTCATTGATAACATGGAGGTTGATAGCAATTGAGTTGATCTTTCCTAATCTTCTGCCGAAAACCAGATTTATTATCTTTTGGGCATTGTTACTTAGAACTGCCTTGTTCTATCGAACTCTGAAAAAAATTTAACTCATTTTTTTTAAATATTTTCCTGCACCATCTTGCCCCAGATAGTTTAGTTCTGTCACTACCAATTACTATCAAATTCATCCCTTCCCGTTGATTCCTCATACACAAGGTTCTGTAAATTGATTCTGGTTACATTAAAATATTTTTATAAAACTCAGGAGGGCAACCTAAAAAGCACCTTTCCCCTCCAAAAAACTTCCTGCAGCCAGCACCATTTGGAGTCTTAAAGCCTGTTTCAAAATAAGTCTTTGGGACTTTAAATGTGTTGATTTCAAGCTTTAAAGAAATACAGACAACAAGTTGATCAGGAAAAGAAGGAAAAGGAGACACAGAGTGGCAGTATTTAAGATCAAATACAAAGAAAAACCCAGCACAGTTGGTGAAGGGTAGTAAGTGCAAGAGACAGGAAAACACAGTTGGTTTAGTTGGAGACAGGACTGAAATATAGTGGTTTGAGTGAGTCAAGACAGGAAGGGGATAGAGATAGAGAAAAGCATGAGAGACAAAAGAGACAGAAAGCTCACCAGAATCAAATCCCAGGATTTAGGTGGTGCAAATTAGCAGTAGCACAAAGAGAGACTTTCCAGGTCCTGAGCGGGTGTCTGAATTTAAGGGAAAACCAAGCCAAAGATAGAGTTTGTAAATTGGTTTGAAAGACGCATGTGTTCATCTTATTATAGTTTAAATGTGCACTCATAAGGATAGAAAGTATCATTTCAATGAGAAATAAGAAGTGTATCAAACAAAGGGGAAGCCAATAATACCAACCACATACTGTAAACCCATAGCACATACTCCTGGCTGGACAACCTATACTCCAGTTCAGTACATGCCACACCTTTCTGGAAAGGCTCATTTCTTAATCTGTCAAGCCATATCCTCAAGCCCAATTGTTCAACATGTAATCCCATGGGGGATCCCAGCACCAGCACCAGTCATCCCTCCTCAAGGCCTCCCTCCAGTTCTCACATATAATGGTCTCTGCTTTTCACCTGGACTGATTCCCCTCAAGTAATTATTATGCTACTTCTTATTGGTTAGTCCCTCTTCCAATAGGTGTCATCTCAGCACAAGAAAGCCAACCAGCTTACCTTACTGATCTGACCTACCCCTCACTTGTTACTCTTTTAGGATTCACTCATCAACCTCCTTCACAGACTTACTCCAGGATTATCACTCTTCCTATCCTTGTAATTACTCTATGTATTCTCATTTCAATCTGTCTCATCTTGCAATACTGAGTTCTGCAAGCAGTATGTCACAACTGCCCCTGGCGTGCAAGGGGATGAGGGCACAGGCACTACTGCTCACAGCACCAGGATAGAGATAAGACATTGATTGCAAGGAGGAGAGGATGTAAAGTAAGGACACTGATGAAGGAGAAGAATCCAGGAGTAAGGCTCTGAAGGATATTGATAAGGGAATCCTTTAAGAGCAATGCCAGAGGGATAGGTGAGATGAGTAAGGTAGGCTGGTTGGCTTTTTTCTGCTGAGATGACAACTATTGGATGAGGGACTAACCAATAAGAAGTAGTATACTAATTCCTTGAGGGGAATTAGTCCAGGAGGGAAGGAGAGGCCAGTATATGTGAAAAGTGAAGGAAGGCCTTGAGGAGGGTTGACTGGTTCTGGGGCTGGGATACCCCATGGTATTAAATCTTTACCAATTGGGCTTGGACTTTGGCTTGACAGATTGAGTAATGGGCCTTTCCAGAAAGGGCATGTACTGAACTGGAGCATGGGTTGTCCAGTCAGGAGTATGTACCATGGGTTTGCAGTATGTCTTTCTCATACCAGGTAGAGTTGATGGGGAGATGACCCTGCACCAAGCCATAGAGAGGTGGAGGTTATGCCTGGGAGATTACCTAAGGGCTGCAGGATATGCAGGAGAATACTTCAGGGTGTACAGCATGTGGGTCCAGGGGTGGAAGGTAGATTTTACTGGACTGTGAATGACTGAGGGTTGAGTATGGCTGAGGAGACTGAGTCAAGATGTGGTTATGACAGTACCCCCCCCCCCCAACACACACAAGAGGAAGGGGTAGCTCCTGATACCCATAATAAGAGGGGAAAGTAAGTTGAGATCTTCATCATGACTGGACTGTCTTTCCCCTCACCATATCCATCACCACCAACACCTGATAGCTGTCCATCTCTTTCATCCTTCAACAGATCACCCACCCCCTCATTCACCATGGAAGTTACCAACGGTTATTACCCTGCCAACCAATACTTTCCCCCATGCTCCAGATGTGTTGAAACTGAAAAAATTTGCATCACCAGCATCACCCCCAAGTCAGGGAAGTGTGAGTACTGCCAAAGATACAAGAAACCATGTTCTTGAGCCCATGACACTGGAAGGAAGTTAATTGGACCAGTTGTTTGGGTGAGGGGTGAGAGTTGTTCCCAATTCAAAGTGAAAGAGGCACCTGACGACTCAAGTATCTCTTTAGGGGTGGAAAGTAGAGTAGGTACATCAGATGGTGAATGTTTCCTGATCTTCTTATTGCTTGAGAGCCTTTTTCTGATAGGAATGAATGGTTTCTTTTGTTCCCATTGGAGACGTTCAAGGACAAGACAAGGCGGCTGGAGAAACATTGATTGGAATTGAGGAAGAAGGGCCAGTTGGCCCTGGTTGGCATGCCAAAGAAGGACACAGAAATTTTAAATTCAATGGACATCCATTGGGGGACGCCCTATTCATCTTCAATTAGTTCAATCCGGGAGCCCAAGGGCGTAGGGGGCCAATTGAATGCTTTTCAAAGTCACAACAAATCTTTCAAAGCCAATAAAACCGCTGTCAAAGAGGTCAAAGAAAGTTGAAGCACCATTGAGCTGTTCAAATTTTGAAGAGGTTGAGTCAAATTGGTCCAAGTTTGGTGGTCAAAAGTCAAACCTGTCAAGGTTTGACATAGTTTGTTCAAGGTTTGTGAACCTTGTCAAAAGGCTATCAAAGCAGTTGTGGTCCAATTGAAGAATGGTCAAAGTAGCAGGGAAGGACTCAAAGAGGCTTCAAAGCATCAAAGGGACATCAAAGTTTGAATTTTCAAGAATGTTTGAATTTCCAAAAAAAATTGCCTGTTGAAGCCACCTCTGGCCCTGTCAAAGCCAGGACCATCAAAGTAAAAGATGGAGACAAGATGGAAGGTTAAGATGAAGATGAAGATTCTCTTGGAGAGCCTGATGATGGGGAGGAAATTGAAGAAGAAGAAGAATACATGGAGGAAGAAGAAGAAGAAGTAGGAAAGGATAAAGGAAAATGAAGGGAGAAGGACATGATAGAAACAGAAGAAGATTCACCTAGACCCCAGTCTGTTGGAGAGTTGGTTGGAAGATTGTTGGCTGAGGATTGGGTCATAGGTGGATTCAGAAAGGTGACCTGGGAGGACATTGGGTTCTATGCTTGCTTTGGAGGGAAGGTGGTTGGTCCCATGGATTCCATTGAAGATGATCCAATTGGGAACTTGAAGGAAATTGAAAAACGTCTTGGGAGGTTTTTGAAGGATTCCAGAAGCAATCCCATTTTTGGTTGGGGTTTGAACAGCAGGGAAGAAGTGGAGAAGAAGAAGGAGAAGAAGGAAGCAAAAAAGGAAGTATTGGCAGAGCTAGAAGACTTTTTATCTTTTTCTGGGGTGAATTATGAGTTGGGAGCTACTTCCAAGGATAGAGAGGAGTATGAAAGTAGGAAGATAAAGTTGGCTATTGTTTGGTTATCTAAGATTACTGATTTGATTGAGAATATTGAGAAATAGCGGTAGATAGGAATGTTCTTTGTTTTCTTTTATTTGGATTGATGAATTTAGAGATAGTATTTGTTTGATTTATTCTTTTTGGGAGAGATGGGGTGAATTTAAGAATTTTGGGAAGGGAAATTGATTGGAAGGAAAGGTGATGATTATGAGGATTTGGTTTTGGAAGGGTTGAGTGAGTGGAAGTTGTGGAGCAGGGCTGAACAGTTGGTGAGGTTGGATACTGGTTCCCATGAGGTCCTTTCAGAGTCTTCTAAAAAACCTTTCCATTCAACTAAGTAGAGGAGTTTGCCACGCCTGATCTTGGAGTCCAGTATTTGAGAAACTTCCCATTCTTCTTGACCATCAATTTAAACTGTTTCTGGAAGCGGTTGGTGGCTAGGAGAATTTGGGTCTGAGGAGTAGGGTTTGAGGAGTGAAACATGGAAGACAGGGTGGATGGAAGACCATTGGTCAGGGAGTTGGAGTTTGAAAGCATGAGATTATATTTTTTTTCAGTAATGAACAAAGGACCCAACCAACCCTTGGAGAGATTCTTGAAAGGTCTTTTAGTATTGATATTCTTTGCAGATAACCAAAATTTATTCCCAGGAGTAATACCTTTTGGAATATATTTTCTATTAAATTCAGCATAGTACTTTTACTTATCTATAGACTCTTTCAGTTCTTTCTTTAGTTTAATCTGATTCTTCTGAATCTGATTCAAGTGTTTAATAGAAGGCTGGTTGTCCAACACCTGCAGGAAGTCAAAGCTAGGATGCCTTCCATAAAGGGTGAAGAAAGGTGATTTTTGGGTAGAAGAATGAACACTGTTTTTTTAAAAGAATTCTGCCAGAGGGAGCCAAGTATCCCAGTTGTCCTGGTGATAGTTGATTTACATTCAAAGTTATTGTTCTGGTACTTGGTTGAATATTTCAATTTGACCATCTGTTTCAGGGTGGTAAGCTGTGGAGAGATTCCTTTGTTTCTGTAATTTTTCACAAAGTTTTTTCCAGAAAGAAGAGATAAATAAAGAGCCTTGGTCAATTTTAATGTCAGAAGTATACCATGCTTGGAGAAGACATTAATAATGAAAATTTTAGCAAGTTCTACTGCAGTCAGTGTACCGGTTGTTTTGGTGAAAGCGGCCATCTCAGAGAAACGGTCCACAACAACAAGGATAGAATCAAATCCATTGCAGAGAGGAAGTTGAGAAATGAAATCCATAGAGAGTGAAGTCCAAGGGCCATCAGGAATTGTTTGATGTTTGAGCATTCCTATTTCTTTTTGTGCCTTGCCTTGTTCCTGTTGCAAAGTTAGCAGGCTGAAACACAGTTCTTAACATCTTTTGAAATTCCATTCCAGGAGAAGGATCTCTTGATGAGTTTGAGAGTCTTCTGTTGGCCAGGGTGACATGCAAGAGTAAAATCATGTCTTTGATAGAGTATTTTTTTGTCTAAGATGGTTAGCTTGGTCAGGTATGACCACTTTACCATGGAACAGGAGTAAGCCACTAAGGGGGTCTAAGTATAATCAGTTACTTCCTCATTCCTATTCAATCTTTTAATTATGCCTTGAAATAAATTGTCATCTTGTTGACCAGAAGTCAATTCACTTGGTTGATTTTCAATTCTGTTAGCAGAAAGAAAGAAAATAGTTTAGAATCTTAAAATTAATTTTGCTTCAGAAGTTCTTGATAATTTCAAGGATTCTTTTCATAATATGGTGTTCCCCCCGCTGGATACACATTTTCCCAACGTGAAAGGATATCTGGGATGGTTTAAAATTTTCCAGGCCTGTAATTGATCACAAAATTGAATTCAGAGAGGAAATTGGCCCAACAAGCTTTTCTTCTAGTGAGAACCTTGGAAGAAATAAAATAATTCAAGAAGGAATGATCAGTTAGAACTTCAGAAGGGTCAGTAACACTCAAGAGGTAGGAGCCCCATTGCTGCAGAGCAAAGACAATAGCAAGGATTTCTTTTTTGAGTATTTTGTAGTTGAGCTCAGCACTGGACATTTTTCTGCTGTCAAAGGCAATAGGTTGTTTAGTTTTATTGGAAATAACCTGGTGCAGGACAGCACCCAGGGCATAGTCACTGGCATCAGTTTCAACATAAGTTCTCAGGAGGTGATCAAAATAGCAAAGGACTTGAGCTTGGGTGAAAGTTTGCTTGATGTTTTCAAATTTCTGCAAATATTCAAGAGAGAGGGTGAAAGGACAACTGTTCCAAGCAATAGAGGTGAGATGGGAGAACTGTTTGGAGTAGTTCTTTATAAACCTGTGATAGAATTTGGCAGACCCAAGGAAAGACTGCAAGGCCTTTCTGCTTTCAGGAGTGTAAAAGAAAAGGATGGTCTTGACTTTGTTGTTGTCCATGAAGATGCCATAACCTGAGATCACATAGCCAAGGTAGTCCACAGAAGGTGAATGGAAGTTGGGTTTGGAGGCTTTTGCATATAGCTTATAATTTTTGAGTCTGTTCAGTACTTCACACACATGAGGGATGTGTTCCTGTAAGGCTTTTGAAAAGATAAGGATTTCATCAAGGTAAAACACCACATAAATTGTGAGGAGATCAGCAGGGATGTCATGGATAAGTTTTTGGAAAGAAGTTGGGGCATTGGTCAGTCCAAAGGGCATGACCAGGTATTCATAGCTTACAAAATGAGATCTGAATGCTTTTAAGTGTTCATCTCCTTCCTTGATGCGCAGTAGGTTGTAAGTGCCTCTGAGTTCAATTTTGGTGAAGATAGAAGAACCTGAAAAGCCATTCAGTAAGAAAGTCATTGGAGGAAGTTGGTATTGGTTCTTCCTGGTGACAGCGTTAAGCTTGCAATAGTCAAAACACAACCACAAACTCCCATCCTCCTTTTTTACAAAGAGAACAGGTGCCCCAGTGCTTGAAGTGCTGGAAAAGATGAAAACTTTCTCTACATTTGCTGCTATGTAGGCTTGTAGGGTTGACTTTTCACTTTGGGATAGCAAATAGATGGGCCCAACTGGAGGGATAGTTCCTTCCAGTTCAATATGGTGATCCTAAGCATGGTGAGGAGGGATTTTATCTGCTTTAAACTTAGAGAAAACATCTATGGAAGAATTTTAATCATCAGGAACTTTTTCCAACACGGTTTTTATTTCTTCAGGGTCTTTTTCAATTTCAAACTCTTCCCAGTCAGCTGAAGTATTCTTATAGGGAGTAACAGAAATATTGGAAAAATTAACCAATTGCATGATATGCAAGGATGAATCCCTAGTTTAATCCTCCAGAGGAATAGTCAAGGGATTGGTGAATATTCAGGCAAGATGGGAAATTGTTGAACTCAATGGGAATGGGATGGATTTTTGAGGATGCAAAGGTTCTGAAGTGAGTGGAGATGCAATGGAATGCAGTTCCAAAGGCGGAGTCAATGGGAAACCAGTTGAAGGCAGGTTGGCCATGTGGAGTTCAGCAAAGTGGAAGGAATTTTTTTCAGTTTTCAGGTGTCTTGGGGTGATCAGCCCAATCTTCCAGTTTAATTCAGGGTTCCAGTGGTGAAGGAAGTTGATTCCCAGGATGAGATCTTCTGAAAATGGTGCGTCAACAAGGAGCAATTCCCATTCAAAGCTAGAAAAAGAAGGAAGGGAGACCACCCAAATTTCCTTGTGGGGAATTAGTTGAGAGGGTGACTCATTTGGACTGAAGTTGAAAAGAGGAATAGGTTTTCTCAGAGGGATGGGCTGAAATGAAAACTTTAGGACCACAGTATTAGCCATTACAGATTGAGTAGCACCTGAATCAATCAAAACACTATAACTCAAGTCCTGGTGAAATAGAATAAAATGTAAGCCTTTAGGAAGTTTTTCAGAGTAGTCTTTTTGTATATTTTGTACCCTAACATCAGTTGGGTGATAATCCTGGAGTACAACAGGAAAACCACCTAGTTGTTTTTTTGCTTAGGAGTAAAGGAAGATATGGGCGTGGAAGAAGGGTTGGAGACAGGCTTCTTTTTACAGTCATCTGTCTTGTGTTTCCCTGGGCAATCTTGTGCTTCCCTGCGCAATAAATAAATAGTCCCTCCTTCTCCCTTATAGCCTTTTCTTCAGCCTTGAGCTTTCCATCAGGACCTAAGTCCAAGGTAGGTTTGGTTTGGGAAGATTTCTTCTTTGTAGATTTGTCTTTCTTCTTGGCCTTACCTTTGTCCTTGTCAGACCAAGGGGAATTGGCTTGGGACTGAGAGTAATTTTGCTGTTTAGATTTGCTTGGATGGGAATATTTTTCCTTGACTTTCTCATAATACCTGGTATCATAATCCAACACTTCATCCATAAGGTCTTGAAGGTTGTCCACAGAACCATTATAACCGGCTAGCTGATCCAGAAGTGGAGCAGGGTTACTTTGGCAAAAATGGAAGTAGAAGGCTCTATCCCCCCATCCAGAGACTTTATTCATAAGGGAGAGGAATGCTGTGATGTGGGTTGAGGGGTATCCAAATTCCTTCATCTTCAAATTCAGAAGTTCCTTTTCTGCTTTGGCTACTTCCAGAAGATCACCAAAGAAAGTATGAAGTTGTTCTGTGAAGTGTTGTCAGGAGTTGAGCAGGAATGAAGTCTATTGATTGGAGAGGTGAGTCAGGTAGGGTTGGATCCAATAATTTGTGTTCCCAGTGAGATAGGAGACAGCAAAAAAAAACTTTCCTTTGATCCACACAAAAGTTTCCTTCATCAGTTGCAAAGATGAGTTCACAAGATTGTAGGAAGGGTCTGAGCTAGGTAGGGTTATTGACTTCCAATTTGTCTGGCAGGTTCATCAATGGAGCTTTAAAGGTTCCAGAGTGGGAAGTACTAGTTTTTGGGGGTTGAGAGAGTTTGGCTACCGCTGAAGTCATAGTTTGGAGCAATGCTAGGAGGGTAGGGTCCAGAGCAGGAGGTTGAGGAGTTTGACTTTGAGGAGAAGGTATTGAAGTTGATGCAGAAGGTTGGCAAGCTTCTTCCTGAGGACTAGAGGTTGGTGAATTAAGATTGCTAATGATCCTTGAGTCAAAGCCTGATTCTATTCTTTCTTTCTCCTCTTCCTCATACTCAGGGAGAGGAATTAAGCTGGGATTGTACAAAGGGGATTCCAATCCAAAGCTTCCTTGGGGATATTGACCAATAAAATGATTGATTAACAGTCTGACAACAGGAGGAGTAGGGGACAAAGAAGCTCTTGGAGGAGCTGGAGGGAGGATACCAGTATGCATGGTGATGGAAGCTGGCTCAGGGAGTTTGGAAAAGGTCCTCCCACATCCACAAGCTTGAGGCATAGATTGTTCCTGATTCCAAACATCTAAGATGGAACCACGTCCGCTGGCTGCCCTGGTTAGGGGTGGACTGGTGATGATGGAAGGTTGTGCATGTCAAGGAGTCATGGTTTCCAGTTATGCCATAGGGAAGTTACCCAGAAGAAGTAACCAGAGAAAAAGTAGAAAAGGGTTGACCACAACAAGTCTTGAGGTCATACAATGTTTGTTGAAGCGGGTTTAAGCAGCTCAAAGCGGGTCAAAGTTGAAGGTTGAAGTGTCAAAGTTGAAGTTCAGGGTCAAAGTCAAAGTTGAAGTTCAAAGTGTCAAAGTATCAAAGTGTCAAATTCAAAGTTTATTGGATCTATTGGAGCCTTTGAAGTTCTGTCAAAGTTTGAGATTGCTGTCAAAGCCTCAAATTGTTCCCTCAAAGTTGCATTTAAGGCCAAGTTAAGGGAGAAGATAAATTCTGCAGGAAGGTCCCTTGGAATCATGGGGGCCACACCTTGTTTAGCTCTGTACCACACACACCCACAAATATTGTAGGTAGTGTTATCCGTGAGATATAATGGGTTGAGGTGGAATAGATAGACTATGTCTATTAGGATATAGAGATGGGTAGTAATCAAGGGGAAGGAATTAGGATAATTTCATGACTGCCCCTGGCATGCAAGGGGCTGAGGGCACGGGCACTACTGCTCACAGAACTCAGGATAGAGATAAGACCTTGATTTCAATGAGGAGAGGATGTAAAGTAAGGAAACTGATGAAGGAGAAGAATTCAGGAGTAAGGCTCTGAAGGATATTGATAAGGTAATCCTGTAAGAGTAACACTGGAGGGATAGTGTTGAGAGATGACTGATCTCCTCTAACAACTTCCCTGCTTTCACTTTGAATGAGGACGCTTCTAATCCAGAGAGGCTCTCCATCCCAGCCAATCTCTCATCATCCTCTCCATCTTCTCCTATCTCAAAAATTCCCTGATCCAAGATCTATTATTTTCTCATCCAATCTCCTTCATTCCCTCATTTGATCTCATCACTCCCTCATTTGATCTACTCCCTCTTCATTGTTGCATCCATTCTCCATAAATCATTATCTCATCCAACCTTCTCAATCTTTCACCCATCATGCCTGTCAGCCATTCTTGCCATCTTTTATCCTCCTCATCCCTCATCTAACCAATATCAACATCATTCAACTCATTCCAACCTCAGATCCTTCAACCTACCACTCCCATACAATCTCAGATTCACCACTCACTCAACCTCACATTCTCAACCTACCACTCCCTTGATTTGACATTCATCCCCAGCTCTGTCTACCAGTGAGGTCCCATTTCAATTAAACTTTTTCAGCTCCTATCATTCTTTTGTCTTTTGATTTCTTAGATCCATATTCTAACTCTCATCTGGTTGTAAATATAGCACACACCCCACTGTGCTTCTTCTTCTGTCTGTCCTTCGTTGCAATCAAACCTTTCAATTCTTCAGATAGGTGAGATGATTAAGGTAGGCTGGTTGGCTTTCTTGTGCTGAGATGACACCTATTGGATCAGGGACTAACCAATAATAAGTAGTAAGTAGTATACTAATTCCTTGAGGGGAATTAGTCCAGGAGGGAAGGAGAAGCCAGTATATGTGAGAAGTGAGGGAAGGCCTTGAGGATGGGTGACTGTTCCTGGGGCTGGGATGCCCCATGGTATTACATGTTGACAAATTGGGCTTGGACTGTGGCTTGAAATATTGATTAATGGGCCTTTCCAGAAAGGGAATGTACTGAACTGGAGTATAGGTTGTCCAGCCAGGAGTATGTACCATGGGTTTGCAGTATGTCTTTCTCATACCAGGTAGAGTTGATGGGAAGATGAGCATTCACCAAGCCATAGAGAGGTGGAGGTTATGCCTGGGAGATTACCTAAGGGCTTCAGGATATGCAGGAGAATACTTCAGGGTGTACAGCATGTGGGTCCAGGGGTGGAAGGTAGATTTTACTGGACTGTGAATGACTGAGGGTTTAGTATGGCTGAGGAGACTGAGTCAAGATGTGGTTATGACACAGTAGTCCCTGTGACCCCAGCCCCTTGCCTGTCTGCGGTGGTTGTGACATTATACTTATTCCTTCCCCTTGATTACTGCCCTTCTCTATATTTTTACAAACCTATACCATACATCTCATTCCACCTTATGGATATCACTACCTACAAATTTTGTGGGATAGTGCATAATGAAGTGATGAACATTGTGTGGCCCTTCAAGTTTACAAAGGGAATCCTTGCGGAATTACCCATTTCCAACTCATCCCATCAATTGGTCTTAAAATGCAAATTTGAAAAAAATTCAACTCTTTGATGGTAAATTGAATTTTGACCGCACTTTGAAGGAACTTTTACCAATCCAATAGTTTTCATTAAACTTAGAATTAACTTTGAATTTGACTTTGAACTTTGACTTGGAATTTGACTGCTTTGACCTTCAACTTCAGCCCCTTTGAACTTTGAACTTTGACTTTGACTTCAACTGCTTTGACCGCTTTGAACTGCTTTGACCTACTTTGAAGGACATTTTAAAACCTTCAAGACCCTTTTTTATGGCCATTCCCTTTCCTAATTTTCTTCTCTGGATACTTCTCTTGGGTCACTCCCTTATGGAAAAAGTGAAAACCATGCCTCCTCAACGTCCACAACCTCCCATCATAACCATTCCACCTTTAACTAGGGCAGCCAGAGGATTTGGTTTTACTCTAGACTTTAAGGATCACAATTAATCTACTCCTTAAGCCTGTGGGCATGGGAGGACCCCCTCCAACCTCCCAGAACCAGCTTCCAACCCTATGGATACTTCTATGCTTCCTCCAGCTCCTGCAAGAGCTTCTCTATCTCCTGCTCCACCTGTTTTCAGACCTTTTTCTAATCCTGTAATTGGTCAATATCCCCAAGGAGGCTATGGACTGTATTCCCCATTGTTAAATCCCAGCATGATTCCTCTCCCTGAATATGAGGAAGAGGAAGAGAGCAAAGAATCAGGTTTTTACTCAAGGATCTTCAATAACCTTGATTCACCAACTGCTGGACCTCAAGGGGAAGCATCTCCACCATCTTCTTCTAATGCAATTCCTGATCCCCAAATTTGACTGCCTCCTAAACCTCCAGCTGTAGAACCTCTCTTCCTATCTTTGCTCCAAATTATGACTTCATCTGTAGCAAAGCTCGCTCAACCCCCAACAACTATTAATTCCCACTCTGGAACCTTTAAAGCTCCATTGATGAATCTGCCTGATAAATTTGAAGGAAATAATCCTACCAAGCTTAGACCCTTTTTACAAGCCTGGGAACACATCTTCAAAAACAACAAGGGAACCTTTTCTGTTGAAAGGAGGAAGTTTTTTTTTTGCTGTCTCCTAATTATCTGGGAAAACAAGCTTTTGGATCCAACCTTTGCTGGATCACCTCTCCAACCAAAAGCCTTCTTTCCAGCTCAACACCTGGCGCCACTTCATAGAAAAACTTCACACTTTCTTTGAAAATCTTTTGGAAGTGGCTAAATCTTAGAAGGAAGTTGTGAATTCAAAAATGAAGTATTCTGAATATGCCTCTATCCACATCACAGAATATCAATCCCTTGTGACTAAAGTTCCTGGATGGGGTGATAGATAATTCTATTTGCACTTTTGCCAAAGCCTCCCCTCTCATTTTCTGGACCAGTTAGCCACCTATAATGGTTCTGTGGATACTCTTCAAGATCTTATGGATTTTGTGTTGGATTACAACACTAGGCACCACAAACAATCCAAGGAAAATTCTTCTAATCCAAGCCAATCTAAAAATCAAAACTCCTCTCAATACCAAGCAAATTCCTTGCATTCTGAAAAGTTCAAACGTAAGGCTAACAAGAAATAAAAATCTGCAAAAAAGAAATCTTGCTCAACCTGGTCTACCTTTGACTTAGGCCCTTGTGCCAAGTTCAAGGTTGAAGAACAGGTAAGAAGGCAGAAGGGGGACTTTTTATGTATTGTGGAGGGAAGCACAAGACGTACAATTTTAAAAAGAAGGCTGTCTCCAAATCCTCTTCCAAACCCAATTCCTCTTCTACTCTCAAGCCCAAAAGCAATTAGGTGGTTTTCCTGTTTTACTCCAGGATTATCACTCTACTGATTTTAGGATATAAAGAATACAAAAAGATTACTCTGACCAAATTCTTAAAGGCTTACATTTCATTCTCTTTCACCAGGACTGGAGTTGCAGTGTTTTCATTGATTGAGGTGCTACTCAATCTATAAGGGCTAACACCATGGGTCTAAAGTTTTCCTTGAATCCCACCCCTTAGAGAAAACCTATTCCTCTCTTCAATTTCAGTCCTAAAAACTCAACCTCTCAACTAATTACCCACAAGGTAACCTGGGTTATCTCACTTACTTCTTTCCCTAGCTTTTACTGAGAATTCCTTCTATTCAATGCACCATTCTTGGAAGAAATCATCCAGTTAATTGAATTTCTTCATTACTGGTATTCTGAAGTGAACTGGGGGATGGGGCTGATCACTGCAAGACCCCAGCCAACTGAAAAATGTTCCTCCAACTTTTTTCAACTCAAGATGGCTAACCTAACTTCAACTTGTTTCCTTCCTACTCTCTCTTTGGAACTGCAGTCCATTCCATTCCCCCTCACTTCAGAACCTTTGCATCCTCAACACAAAATCAAATTCCCTTTGATTTCAACCATATGCCACCTTTCTTGGATGTTCACTCATCCCTTGACTATTTCTCTGGAGGAGGAATCTAGGGATTCATCCTTGCATATCATGAAATTAATTAATTCTTCTAACATTTCTGTTACTCCCCATGAAGAAATTTCAGCTGACTGGGACAAGTTTTTTATTGATGAAGACCCTGAATAATTAGAAAATTTGTTGGAAAAAGTTCCTGCTGATTACCATTATTTCCTAGATTTTTTCTCCAATCTCAAAGCAGATCAACTTCCTCCTCACTGTGCGTATGTTCACCATATCAAACTGGAAGGACCACTACCTCCAGTTAGTTCAATCTATTTTCTATCTCAAATTGAAAACTTTACCCTACAAGCCTACATAGCAGAGAGTTTGAGAAAGTTTTCATCCTTTCCAGCACCTCAAGCACTGGAGAACTTGTTCTTTTTTTCAAAAAGAAGTATGGGTGCTTGCAGTTATGTGTTCATTAATGCAAGCTTAACAATGTAACCAGGAGGAATTGATATCCACTTCATTTGATGAATTTCGTACTGAATGTCTTTTCAGGTTCTTCCATTTTCTCAAAAATTGACCTCAGAGGCGCTTGAAACCTTTTGCACATCAAGAAGTGTTGAGATTTCACGTCAGAGGAGTTTTACTTCCCGCTCGGGGATCTCTGCTCCCAGTTCTCTCCCCCGGACTCTCAGGAGCGGGGGGAACCTTTCTGCTGGTTCTTCTCACTGTCATTGTCCTCACGGACCTCTGCTCAAGGATCAAAACGATCACTCTCAAACTCTTCCTCAAGATAACTTCAACTCACCCTCTTCAACTCACCCTTGTCACCGTCCGTCGTGGTCCTCATTTTCATTATTCTTTCATCTCTATTTCTTTTTTTCATTCTTTCTCCAATCTTGTCTCTGCCTTGATCAATTGTCCTCTTCCTCAAAATATGCCTGGTGAGATTCGTGATCTGTCTCTTGCTCTTTGAACTCTTCAAGCTTTGACGACTCACATCTACATTGATTGTAGCTTGTCCCAATCCTCCCTCACCTCACCTCAACGCCATCCATGCTCTATGAAGTCTCAATCAATCATCCCCCAGATTACCACTCATCACTCGTGCAGTCTCACATTCCTGTTTGTTGTTCTCTCTCTCAGTCTTCAGTTTGTTTCCTGTGCTGTTCTCACCTCCTGTCACTTCTTCTGTTTCTAGCTCTCAGTTCTGTGATCATTTTGTTTATCATTATCTCTTCACGGTTAAAATCCAAAGGAACTCATCAAATCCGCCGATCACCAAACACTCAATCAAGAGAGGATCCTAATTGGGCACCATGGACTCCTTCAAAAAAACGATGCTCAAGACTGCACTCAAAACAATTCCTCTTCTTGGCGAAGATAATTACGGAATCTGGAGGAACAAAATGGATGCAGTACTCAATGTCAGAGGATGCACAACGGCCATGAACAATGATACCTTTGTGCTGGAAACCTCTGTTAACGATGAACTCAAGCTTCTCATCTTCTCCAAACTCAATTCTACGGCACATGAGAACATTGTCACGGCCAAGAATAGGAACTCTGCCAAACTTCTGTGGAAAGCGATAATTCACAAGTATGCGTCATCTCAAGCATCTAATCGCGCTCAAGTCTTCAACAGCTTCCTCTATCTCTCGTTCAATTCGGATGATATTGTTGACTTCATCACGAAGGTGAAGGTCTGTCTCAAGAAAATGAGCAAGGTTGGTATTAAACTCCCAGACAACATACTGGCGTATCTCATCTTGTTCAAATTCCCGACCTCCATGGACGATTTCAAGAGGCAAATCATGCATTCCGACAAAGAGCTTTCAGTCGACTTTGTTCTAAATCATTTGACTCAACTCAACAATGAATCAATGGCACAATACTCAATCTCGGGCTCCAGGCAGAAAGGCAACGTTGCGCTCTTTGGAGGAAAAACCACCGCTCACTCCTTGTCTACTAAGGGATCCAACTCTAAACGATGCGTTGAAGGATCTCATCATCCTAGTCAAGACAAGAATCATTCTGCGGGAGAATGCTGGCACCTTCATCCGGAAGTGGCTCCCGACTGGTGGAGAGAGAATCAAGAAAAGTGGAAGGCAAAGAAGAGTGGATCAAAAGCAAAGACCGAGTCTCATTCAGCTCACTATCTGACTCTTATCAATCAGTGGATCAAACACAGAGATTCAAGTCAACGGTTCTTGCTTGACAGTGGGGCATCCGTCCATATGATCAATGATAGCAGGTTCTTCAGAAAGATGGAACCCTATTCCAGTGACCCCATCAAGACGGGGAAAGAAGGAGCCAGCTTGCCCATAAAAGGAAGAGGTACTGCAACACTCCGCTGGGACAACCTCACCCTCAAACTCAGCAATGCCTTCTACGTACCCAATGTGACAATCAATCTGATCAGCGCTGGTGCCTTGAATAGCAAGGGATGCACAATCAACTCGTGTGGCAGTCACTTCACCGTGTCACACTCAGGTAAAACGGTTCTAACTGGACCAATCAAAGATAACCTTTACACTCTGCCAACTCCCTCCTTTGATCCTGTTTCAACTTTGAAAAATGTGTTCTCATCCACCTTATCCTCTCCCAAGGACGCTCTTCTCAAGATTCACAGGCAATACGGACACGCTTCTCTATCAAGACTCTCCTCACTCACTCAGCATATTCCCGCTGAAGCTAAGCAAAATTTCCAGTGTATCAAATGCGTCAAAAGCAAGATCAAGAAATCTTCCTTCAAACTCTCTTCCACAAGATCATCCAAGGTCTTTGATAAAATTCATCTCAACCTCATGGGTCCGATCAGACCATCCTCCAAATCCGGTCACAGGTTCATCCTGTCGTTAGTGGACAACGCCAGTGGTTACCTCGCTGCATTCCCAATGTGTTTGAAGGACAAGACTCCCGATATCATAATCAGTATGCTTGAGAAGGAACAATGTCAACAAGGCGTGTTTCCTTCCAAACTATGTACGGATGGAGGAACAGAATTCGTCAACAAAAGACTCTCATCCTTTCTCGTGGACAATCACATCTCTCACATTGTTTCAGAACCTTACCACCCAGAACATAATGGTCGAGCAGAGCAGGCCAATCGTACCATTGTTGAATCCACGCGAGCAACCATCAAGGACGGTCGTCTTCCTTCCAACGTCTGGCATGAAGTTGTGAAGGGGTGCTGTCTTATGTTGAACCATATTCCTCTAAAAGACAAAACTGTAACACCCTGGGAGAAGATTCATGGTCAAGGCCTCCCTACATCCTTCCTGAAGCCCATCGGTAACCCGTGTATCTATCTGCTTAACAAAAGGGAGCAAGGTTTGAAGTTTGACTCTAAAGGCAAAGAAGGCACACTAGTAGGCTTCAATCACATTCTACACTCATATCAAATCTTAACTAAGTCTGGTTCTATCGTGTCGTCTAAGCATGTCAGGTTCTTACAAATGCCTGCTCCTCAGGCAAGTGGACCAACCTTTGACGTGGAATCCAAATTAGACGGTGTCAATACCTCAAATACCACGCCAGCCCCTCAACCATCTCCTGAAGATTGTCCTGACCGACAGGTACCATGGACAAATCCGACAGCTCAGTCAGCTCAGCAGATGATGATGACTTGATCAGCCCTGCTTCAGAAGAAGATGCTTCTCAATCTCCTTCATTCATTGGTCAAGACAATCACTCTACATCTCAACAAACCAGCCGTGAAGTCCAGCCTACTGTCACGCCCATCACGCGGGTGCTGCGAGATTGGTCGCGGGTAAAACCACCGCAACGATACGGTTTTTTTCATTTTTACAAGCCTAAGTCCTACAAGGACGCTCTCCGATGCAATGAATATCTGGACTGGATCAAAGCCATGGACGATGAGCTGAAATCCATCAAGGATCTCAGCGTGTGGGAAGAGTAAGATGGCCCCGACCCGCAAAACGCGCTCAAGACCACTTGGATCTACAAGATCAAGCTTGACAGTCACGGAGATCCTGTCCAATACAAGGCAAGATTGTGCGTGCAGGGGTTCAACCAAATACAGGGCCTTGATTACTCTGAGACCTTCGCTCCCACTGGCAAGCCTTCAACCCTGCGGCTATTACTCCTCTAAGCTCTCAAATCGCGACAAAAGATCCGTCAATTTGACGTTAAAAGCGCTTTTCTTCACTCGCCAATCAACAAGGATGTCTTCATTCTTACTCCGAAAGGTTCGAAGAGAAAATCTAAATTCCTCAAGCTTCGAAAGTCCCTCTATGGACTCAAACAGGCGCCCAAAAATTGGTACAAAACACTGATTGCTTGGTTTAAGGAGGTAGGTTTCAACGAGTCGGCATGCAACCCGTGCCTCTACCTGTCAAACAATGGCAAATCTTGGATATTCTTCCATGTTGACAACCTGGTTCTTGTCGGCGACGGTGAGGATTTTGAGAGGAAGTTTCTAAGTCAATTTGCAGGTTCCACCGCGAAAGATCCAGACTCCATTCTTGGCATGCATATAGAGGTGAAGCACAACAAAATTCTCCTTAGCCAACCCAAACATATCAAGCGCAGTCTCAAGGAACTAGGCTTAGAAAACGCTAAGTCAAACAAGTCACCTCTCACTCCAAACCTGCAACTCAAACCCGCTACCAACGACAAACACAAAAAGTTCCGTGCCCTCAAAATCAATTACAGGTCTGCTATCGGCCTACTCAATCATATAGCGTGCTATTCGCGGCCAGACTTGAGTTTTGCCGTGTCTAGCTTGTCTCGATTCAATGTCAAGCCAGGTATAATCCACTGGAATGAGCTGAAGAAGACGTGGAAGTACTTGAAAGAAACTTCTCACCTCAAATTGCGACTGAAAATAATTGATACAAACTCTCTCACTTCAGCTTATTTGGATGCCTCTTGGGCAGATAATCCGGATACTCGTCGCTCTCAGTCAGGCTATCTCTGCGCGGTATACGGGTGTGTTGTGTCATGGAACAGTTGCAAACAAAAAAATATCACTTACAGTTCCACAGATGCGGAACTCAATGCGTTTGTCAACGCCTTTCATGAAGCCACCTGGATTCGTTCACTCACCTGCGAAATCTTCTCAGCTGAACTCTCCCCCATTGTGATTCATACAGACAATAGTGGACTTATAGATAAAATTGAGAGATTTGGTTCGAACTCAAAAACTCGCCATCTTGACCTGAAAACTAAAGGGATGAGAGAAGAGTTGAAATTGGGCAACATCACTACCGTGCTTGTCAGATCTGAGCAAATGCCTGCTGATTCCCTCACCAAAAGCGCGGACCTGGCAAGCCTAAAACGCCTTCAGGGGTCTTTTTCTAGTTTTACTTCTTCATAATCTTCATTCTTTATTTTTTTGTTTTGTTGTTTCCTGTTTTCCTTGTCTTATCTCCTTCCTTCCAAATCTCTCCAGGCATGGGGCGTGTTGAGATTTCACGTCAGAGGAGTTTTACTTCCCGCTTGGGGATCTCTGCTCCCAGTGCTCTCCCCCGGACTCTCAGGAGCGGGGGGAACCTTTCTGCTGGTTCTTCTCACTTTCATCGTCCTCACGGACCTCTGCTCAAGGATCAAAACAATCACTCTCAAACTCTTCCTCAAGATAACTTCAACTCACCCTCTTCAACTCACCCTTGTCACCGTCCGTCGTGGTCCTCATTTTCATTATTCTTTCATCTCTATTTATTTTTTTCATTCTTTCTCCGATCTCGTCTCTGCCTTGATCAATTGTCCTCTGCCTCAAAATATGCCTGGTGAGATTCTTGATCTGTCTCTTGCTCTTTGAACTCTTCAAGCTTTGACGACTCACATCTACATCGATTGTAGCTTGTCCCAATCCTCCCTCACCTCACCTCAACGCCATCCATGCTCTATGAAGTCTCAATCAATCATCCCCCAGATTACCACTCATCACTCGTGCAGTCTCACATTCCTGTTTGTTGTTCTCTCTCTCAGTCTTCAGTTTGTTTCCTGTGCTGTTCTCACCTTCTGTCACTTCTTCTGTTTCTAGCTCTCAGTTCTGTGATCATTTTGTTTATCATTATCTCTTCAAGAAGGGATATTAAAATTTAACAGCATTCAGATCTCATTTTGGAAGCTATAAATACCTTGTCATTCCTTTTGGCCTGACTAATGCCTCAGCTTCTTTCCAAAATCTGATTCATGAAATCCTTGTTGATCTCCTCACAGTTTATTTGGTGATTTAAATTTATTATATTCTTATTTTTTCTAGAAACTTACAGGAACACATTCCTCATGTGTGTGTAGTACTAACCAGACTCAGGAAGCACAAGCTCTATGCAAAGGCCTCCAAATGCAAATTCCATGCACCTTCCATGGATTAAGTTGGCTATTTGATCTCAGGGGATGGAATCTTCATGGAAAAAAACAAATTCAAGACCATCCTTTCCTGGAGGCCTACTCCTTAAAACAGAAAATCCTTGCAGTCTTTCCTTTGTTTTTCTAACTTCTATTGCAGGTTTATAAATAAATACTCCAAACAGGTCTCCCAAATAAACTCTATCTGTGGAAACAGCTCTCCTTTCTCTTGCACTCCTGAAGCTTTGAAAAAATTCAAAAACATCAAGCTTTCACTCAAGCTCCAGTCCTTTGCCATTTTGATCATCTCCTGAGAACTTATGTTGAAACTGGTGCCAGTGATTATTCCCTAGGTGCATTCCTTCAACAGGTGACTGCTGATAACACTAAGCATCATATTTCCTTTTACAGAAGAGAAATTTCCAGCACTGAACTCAAATATGGGATTCATGATAAAGAACCCCTTTCAATTATTTATTCCCTGCAGCAATTGTGTGCTTACCTCTCAAGCTGCATTGATCCTTTTGAATTTTATACTGATCACTTGTCTTTGAAGTATTTTATGTCTTCCCACATCCTTACCAGAATATAAGCTTTTTGTACAGAGTTCCTCTCTGAATTCAATTTCTGATTACTTACAGTCCTGGAAAAATTTTAACTATCCAAGATACCCTGTCCCATTGGGATGATGTGTATCCAGAAGCAGGAAGGCCATATTCTGAAAATAATGGTGGAAATTTTCAACAACTTCTGAAACAAAACAAAGTTGAATATTTTAAAATCTATTTTCTTTCTGCTAATAAACTTTATGATCAACTTATTGAATTTACTTTGGGGAAACAAGATGACAATTTAATTCAGGGTATCATTAAAAGGTTGAACATGAATGAGGATGTAGCTGATTATTCCTTAGACCCCTTTAGTTGCTTACTCCTCTTTCAGGGTAAATTAGATCAGATTCAGAAGAACCAGGTTCAACTAAAGAAATATTTAAAAGAGTCTATGGATGAGTATAAGAACTATGCTAACCTTAAAACAAAAGATATTGCAAAAGGTATTTCTCAGGGAATAATGATTGGTTAACTGAAAAGAATATCAATACTAACAGACCTTAAAAGAAGCTCTCTGAGCATTGGTTTGGTCCTTTTATCATTATTGACAAAATAGGATCTCATGATTTCAAACTCCAACTCCCTGACCAATGTTCTTCCATCCACCCTGTCTTCCATGTTTCACTTCTCAAACCCAACCCTTCAGACCCTAATTCTCTAGCCACAAACCACCTCCAGAACCAGCAGAAATTAATTGACAAGAAGAATATGAAGTTTTTCAGATCCTAGACTCCAAGATTAGGAATGGAAAACTCCTCTACTGATTCAAATGGAAATGCTCCTTAATAGACTCTGAAAGAACCTCATGGGAACAAGTCTCCAATCTCACCAAAGTTTCATCCCTACCCCACAACTTCCACCCCCTCTATCCATGCAAACTCAAATCCTCATAATCCTCCCACTCATCAATCTCCTCCTCCTTTATCATTTTCATCCTTATCTTCCACCTTCACTCCATTCATCTCATAAAATCAATCAATCCCATTTCTTTGCCATCATCCATCAAATAAAGAAAATTATAAATTTAAAAGAAAATTTCTATCTACAACCCCTTCTCAATCTTATCCACCAAGTGAGAAATCTTAGTAACCCAAATACTAGCCAGCTTTATCTTCCTACTTTCATACTCTTCCTTAATCTTAGCAGTAGCTTCTAATTCATAAGTCATTCCTGATAAAAAAAGAAAATCTTCAAGATCTGCTATCACTTCCTTCTTTATCTCTTTCTTCCTTCCTTTCTTCTCCACCTCTTCTCCATTATCCAATCCCCATCAAAAGATCATATTGTTTTGGGAATATTTAGAAAATCTTCCAAGCTGCTCTTTGATATTCTTCAAGTCACCAACTGGATCATCTTCAATGGCCTCCATTGAACCAACCACCTTTCCTCCAGAGCAAGCATACAAACAAAAATCTTCCCTGATCATCCTCCTGAAATCACTTCTTACCCCATCCTTGGCCAACATCATTCCAGCCAATTCTCCAACAGACCTTTTCCCAGGTGATTCTCCTTCTATTCTTTCTATTTTCCTTTCCTTTCCTTTACTCCTTTGCCTGTGTATTCTTCTTCTTATTCTTCTTCTCCTTCTTCCTCTTCCTGCTCTTCCCCCTCATCAGACACTCCAGGAGCATCTTCATTCTCATGCTCCTCCTTGTCTTTGACTTTGACCCTGTCTTTGACTTCTTTGACTTCAATGGGAACAGTGCTACTTTGACCAGCAGCCTTTTAAAAAATCAAAAATCTTTTGAAATTAAAAATTCAACATCTCTTTGACACTTCAACACATCTTTGATTCCCTCTCTGCTACTTCAGTTTTTCTTTTACCAGATCACAACTGCTTCAACTTTTGTTACTACAAACTTTGTCTTTCATCCAAACCACTGTTCCAACTAGTACCTTCTACAGTATTCACACTTTCCAGAATTGGGGGTGATGCTTGTGGTGCATATCTTCTCTGTTCCAAGAGATCTGGAGCAAGGAGGGTAGTACTGGTTTACAGGATGGTAGCCATTGTTAAGCCTTGTTGCAAAAGAATGAGTGGGTGATCTACTGTAGGATGAAAGGGATCAACAGCTTTCAAGTGGTGATGGTGATGGATATGATGGTGCAAAAGAAAATGCAGGCATTGTGAAGATCTCAATCTACTCTCAACTCTTCTAATGGCTATCAGTAGCTACCCCTTCCTCTTCTGGGCGGGGGGGGGGGGGGGTACTGTCATGACCAAAACTTGAATCAGTATCCTCAGCCACACTCAACCCTCATCCAGACTCAATCCTCAGTACAATCCACCTTGTACCCCTGGATTGACATTCTGCACCTCCTGAAGTATCCTTCTGCATTTTCTGCAGGTCCTAGAAAATCTCCCAGGCTACACACACTCTCTCTCTCTAAGGCTTGGTGCATTGTTGTCTCTCCTTCAAATCTATCTGGTATAAGAAGTACATACTTTCAACCCATAGCACATACTCCTGGCTGGAAAACCCATACTCCAGTTCAGTACATGCCACACCTTTCTGGGAAGGCTCATTACTCATTCTTTCAAGCCACAGCCTCAAGCCCAATTGTTCAACATGTAGTTCTATGGGAGATCCCAGCCCCAGCACCAGTCAACCCTCCTCAAGGCCTCCCTCCAGTTCTCACATATACTGGCCTCTGCTTCCCTCCTGGACTAATTCCCCTCAATTAATTAGTATGCTACTTCTTATTGGTTAGTCCCTCTTCCAATAGGTGTCATCTCAGAAAAAGAAAGAAAACCAGCCTAACTTACTCATCTCACCTACCCCTCTGTTGTTACTCTTTCAGGATTCTTTCATCAACCTCCTTCATAGCCTTACTCCTGGATTATCCCTCTTCCTATCCTTTTCATTAATCTATGTATTCTCATTTCAATCTATCTCATCTCTCAATACTGATGTCTGTGATCAGTGGTCCCTGTGCCCTCAGCCCCTTGCATGTCTGGGTGATTTTTGACAATCTTTTAATTCTATTAATATAAGGTTTTATCACATTTTGAGCATAATTATGTTGAGTTTTTTGGGTTTCAGTTCAACTTGTGTTGGGCTTCTCCAATCATAAGGAGTATATTTCCTTCTTACAATGGGATCAGCTTAGCACAAGTTGAAATTGTTCTCTTTTTCACTTTTTAATTCAGGGCTAGTAAATTGAGTGGGACTTGTATCAAGTCCACCTCAATCAACTTGCCCTTTTTTTGGGTGGGTTATTCATTTTTGCACTAGTCCATTGAACCAAGTTCAACTTTTGTTTTTGCTGATCCCATCATAAGAATTTTTTATACTTCTTGTGATGAGATACGCTTAAAAGCAGTTGAAATTGTTTTTTGGGGGATTTTTTGATTTAAAGATAGTTAATTGAAGTGGTTTTATTGTATTTTATTCAAACATTATATTGCTTCAGGGATGCATTGTATGTACATTGCTCCTTTTAATTTTTATTTACCCATTTTTATTTTATTTTTGGCACAATTTTTTTATTTTTTATAATTTTTTATTTTTATTTATTCATAGTGCCATGAATGTGCATTCATGACCCTGAAGGTTTGAAATTTTCCCCATTTTTTATTTATTTATTTTTCAATTTTTTTGATTTCTTTTGATTTTTTGACTTTTTTTGGGGTTTCTTTTTTTTGTTTTTTTTTTGTTTGGCGTCCAATAAAACTCCAAGTCACTCCAATGAACAAAAGAAACCACTCCCATAAAATGTAGGACAATATGCAATGGTAATCCTCCAAAATGATATCCAAAATTGGATAGGATAAGAAAATCCAGTCCAAGACACTCCTCTGTTGTACATTCAACCAAAAACACAGCTCCAAAGAAAGAATTAAATAAAAAATGATTCCCTTGGTACCACCTTCCCTATTTGTTCCGCAATGACCCAGATCACTATTATTCATGATTGTTTTAGCTGATCTGCTCACATATATTAGTTACAGTGATACTTCTGCAATCTCCCATGACACTACCAATTGATTTTCCCCAATGCATTTCTAAATTCAGATACCCAGAAATCTCCCTTAGCAGATCCCCTTTGACCCTGCATAAAGCATAACAAAAGACCCTGTCAATCTTCCTTACAGATCTCCATCAATCCGCATGCTTCCTCTTTGACTTTGGTGTTTGATTTTCCCACCAATTATTTATCCTCCCTCAAATGTAATGCATAACCTGTGGTTGAATTTTTTGGATACATACCCCATAGTTCCAATCACATTCTTCTGCATTCCTTGCTCTGAAACCCATAATTGCATAAGATTTCTTTTCCATGTCTATTATCCTTAAAATTCAAAACCCTGGCTCAGCTTGGCTATTCTGCTGCTGCTCCTGCACCCTTCCACTTCTGAGCCCTCAAATTTCTATCCTTGAGTAGGAAATTAGCCAGACTTGGTGTTTCAATTGCTTTTGTGCTGTGGATTCTGCACCTGCAAAATGATGAACCTTCCATTCAAATGTTGCTGCTCATCCTTCTTGCAATTGTGCCTATAAATAACCACCACAATGGCCATTCATAACCTATTTCAAGTTGTGAATGGCTTTTCACAATTCAGCAGGTTCTAAACAGCCATTCATGGCTCAGATTGGACTTTAAATGTGCCACACAGTGTGGCGGTCTTTTATAGATGCAAGTTGGAAAGGGCTGCGCGCGCAGCAGGCAGCAGTAGCAGCGGGCTCAGCAGTGGCAGCGCGCTAAGCAATGAGTGCAGCTTTGCCACAGCAATCCATGCTGCAGGCTCAGCAGCAGTTAAATTGGGCTTGGCATCTGGAGACGGGGGGTTTATTGGATTGCGCAGATGTACCTTGGATATCTGGAATGGCGCGTTGGGCTGACACAGCCATGCGCAGGGGGCTCTGAGTTGGGCGCAGCACAAGGGTCGCGTCATGAGAAGGAAAAACCGGGTGGATGTAATGGCAGGGGGGAAATACAGATGGGATATGGGATGGGGATGGAAGGATAGAGTTTGGGCAGGGTTCTGTACTTAGGGGTTGTACTTCATTATTCTTGTTTACTTGCAGTTGCAACTAGGTTAGGGTTGAGGGGAAGGGTACTTAAACCACACACTCAACCCGTATGGCAGGGGAGGAAGAGGGGGCTCATCACATCAGGTTGGAAGGCACTTTAGACTCATCTCTCTTATTCTCTATCTCTCAGTTGGAGGTTGAACAGTTGCACTCAGGGTTTACAGACACAAGGGATCAATAACTTCCAAACTTGGGAACCATTAAACAAGAAGTACTCTTCTGATTTTCACATCTGGGGGTCTGGCCAGGAAGTAACCTTTTTTTCCTTGTCTCTTGAAACTAACTAGCATGATTTCCCAGTACCTCCCATAAACGCTTTTGGGTTGTCTAATGTTACCCCTACTCCTCTTCCTCCTCCTCCTCCAGTTTCTTGGGAGCAACCTCCATCAGGGGTGGGATATGGTTTCCCTTGCTCCAAAAACGGCGCCAATCACATGCCCATTTGCATCAGGACACAGGACTATCCACACATTTGGTTCAACACTGAGGATTTTGAGTGATTCCTTGTGAAATACAAAGGAATTGATGATGCTGAAGGCGTGATGGGTTTGGATAAGGCTTGTCTTGTTTTCCTTTTCATTACGGACAAAGAGAAGCTTTGGGATATGGAAGAGATTGAAGGATATGAGGAACTCAATTGGCCAAAACTGAATGTGGAAATCTTGGCGGAGTGGGGAAGGCGCAAACCTTGGTTTTGGGAAAGCAACTTTGAGAAATCTGCGGCCAAAGCAAGTGCAAATGGTGGAGTCTGGATGCGGGTGCAATTGGGGGAGTATGTAGCAATGTTTGACCGGATCTACTTCTACCTGGAAAAGAACAAGGTGATAGCAGGGCAGACGGGCAAGATGAAGAGGGCGTTTTTGGGTGGACTTGGTCCCCAACTCCGAGCAAGGGTGCAGCGGCACTTGTACAAAAACAACTTGGTAAAGAGGTTGTTGGATGGGAGTATTGTGCTTCTTCTGGAAATCCTGATCATTTGTTGGGTGGTGGGAAGCAAGTTGGACTTGGAGGAACTGATGGAGGAAACGGCAAGGTGGTTTCCAACAGGGTCAAAGAAGTCTGCTTCTCACCCTCCGGCGGGGCCAATGCAGGCTCCGGTTTTAGGCCTTTCAAATACAGAAAGCACTCCGGCAACACCACCAACAACAAGCCCGTAGATTAGCAAGGTTAAAGAATTGATGAAGGATTTATGGATCTTCCTGAGTCAAATTCTTTCAGCACTGTGCAATCAGCCTCCTCACATTGGGGGACCGCTTCTGCCATGTTTATGCAATTAATGCGGGGACAAGGGGCATTGGCAGTCAGGGTGCCATAAATTGACAAGGGACCTCAAGGAGGGATTGGTTTGACTGGTGGGAATGGGATTCATGTTTCCAATGGGCAAGCGGATCTCCACTGAACCTGGGAATATGACCAGAATGGAGCAAGTGCGGGCGCAAGGTCAGGAGTTGGGGGCAACTGCTCAAGCTTTGCTTGGGATGGTCACTGGTCCGGGGGTATGGCAACCACTGCACGTGGAAGCGGAAGTGAGGGTACTAGTGACGGAGGAGCCAGCAGCGGTGGAAAGGATTGACGTGGATTCTAAAGAGAAGGTACAGCCGGTAGCTCATAATTCAGTTGCGCGAGTTCCGGAAAAGGATGGGCTGCCGGTAAATCTGGTAGGGAAGAAGAAGGCGGTGTAGATTGTGTGCAGAGTGATGGGGAATGAAAAAACTATTACCTTGACCTTGAAGTAGTTGGAAGCTGTGTTGCCAGTGGTAGTGGATGAGATGGTTCAAGCGCTGAAGGATTTCAGACACAATAGGATTCCTCCAATGGTGCAGCAAGTGAACATGGCTTGGGATGAGGCAGAGCGCAAACTAGCGGGGATGAAATTGGTTTTGACTCCGCTGGCTTACTTACAATGAGGATTTCTGGAAGGAAGGTATGGGCGCTGGTGGATAGCGGTTCCATGGTGAACCACCTTCTATATAGATTGGTTGATGAATTGGGATTGGTTTGGAAGAAATGCGCAATGGGGCTTCACGCGCTTAATGGAGGGGCATGTTGCATGGATGGGGTTATGGAGGAGGAAGAGGTTGAGGTTGCAAAGGTCTTTAAACCACTTTCTTTCCTATTGGTTGATTGTGGGGAGGCTATTTTAGGGTGGCCATTCATGTTTGTGTTCCAAGAACAAATGATGTTTGATCCAGAGGAGGGGACAGAAGCATTGACAGTGGAAGATTTGTCTGGCGGGTGATTTGAACCACAATCTGCAACCAAGGGTTGGTGAAGTGGACGCGGGATTTGGCAAGAGAAGAGGTGGAGAACCCCGTTGCAGAGTTGGTTTGCAAGGGTAGGCCAGAGGTGGATTTTGACTGGTTGGCCAAGTTTACCGCACAGGTAAAGCTCCGGTTTTGTGCAGGCAGTCAACTAGCAAGGAGCAGGTGGGAAGTAGGGAGGAAGCGCGGGATGCGCGGTTTCTGGAAGTGGATTTGGCAAGATAAGAGGAGGAGAACCCCATTGCGGAGTTGTTTTGCAAGGGTAGGCCAGAGGTGGATTTTTATTAGTTGGCCAAGGTTACCACACAAGGAAAGCTCTGTTTTTGTTCAGGCAGTCAACTAGCAAGGAGCAGGTGGGAAGTAGGGAAGAAGCACGGGTGCTGGAAGTAAGTCGCCTTCCTCAGTATGCATTTCCGGGAGGTACTTTGCCAAAACACTATCATTGTGCCATGCTTGTGAGAAAAGGCAAAAGCCGCGGTTTGGTTTTGACTAGGACTTATGGTAATGAAAACTGTAGGCAACTTGTTACAACAAGTGGCTGATTACCCACATATGGGCTTGCAAACAATCAGATATAGCCAACCAAGCCTCAGAATTGAAATAAAAAAAATCAAAAGTTTTCTGAAACCTCTGAATAAGCCCATGGCCTCAAGAAAAAAAGATCTGTAAATAAATTATTAATTGTAAATCACCCACATAGCTGGTATGATGATATAATTAAAGGCATTGTAACATGTATGATCCCTAAAAATGACGGCATGAGGCTTCCATTACTTAAGAAATTTCCATAGCAGGTCCAGAAAAACCCATGGAAAGCTCATTGGCCTTAGTGAAAGCCGGGTTCATCCATTCTTTTTCTGGTGAAGGTAGCTATACCATGAGTTAGCCCAAAAGTTTTAAAGAATTTTTGTTCTCCCAGAAATTTTTAGAGCATTAATTCAAGTTGTAAATTCATTATAGAATCAGATATTTTCTTCCTCAGCTATAAAAATCTTGTTAGAAAATTAGGTTGTCTAATCTTGGACACCTTCTGATCAAATTCTAGACCAATAACTCTTGAATCTTATTTTTTTGGCCAATCATCAATATATCCTTCAGCATGCCTCCAGTACCAACTTTCAACACCCTTAAACCTTTAATATTGGTTTATACCTAAAGAATAAGTACATATACTGACATGTTAAGTGATCTTTCTGACTTGAACCCTGTTTATAGGTTTGAAATAACCAAACCATTCAGGAAATAATTCACAACCTTCTTGAAATTAGTCCCTGAAAATCACCACAGGGTTTACTGCTTCCAAGGATCTTAGAATAGAACCCCTTATTTTTCCTCAATGTTTCAAGCATTTCTTTCTGAACTTTAAACCATCCATTGTCTTCATAAAGTCCCCTTCCTCAGTATGAATTTCTGGGAGGTACTTTGCAAAAACACTATCATTGTGCAATGCTTGTCTGCAAAGGCAAAAGCCGCAGTTTGGTTTTGACTAGGACTTCTGGCAATGGATGTTTGCGGATGGTGCAGTGCAATTTCAGGAAGTATAAGCCGGTTTTGCAGAAGGTTGGTCCCCGGAAAAAAGCAATGCCACAGGATCTGAACTGACCACTGCAACCAATCCCTTGATCACGGGACCCTTGGAAATCTTGGCTGAAGGTGTTGGAATGGGTGACGTGGTCAGAGTGTATTAATTGAGCAATTTGTGGCCCTTAAATTTGGACTGCTGGGTTGGTTAAGCGCAGAGGAAAGGGATTTTCTGAAATCAGTACTTGTCCTCTGGGAAAGATCGCTTGCCTTTGGACCTGAAGAATGGGGACTATTAAAGATCAAGATAGGAGACCCTTATGTGATTCCGACGGTTCCGCATGAGCCTTGGAAGATCAAGGCAATTCCAATTCTGCAGGAGGTTTGGGGGCCCTTTTTGGAGCTGGTACGCAAGCGTGTAGATACAGGCCTTTGCAAGCAATTGAAATCAAGTTAATTGAGTCCAATCTTTGCAGTGGTTAAGCAGGATGGGAAGTCATTATGGATTTTTCATGATTTTCAGTGGCTTAATTTGTTTACAATCCAAGATGCAGGACAAACTCCACGCATGGAAAAGTTTTTGGAATCTATGGCAGGGCGCACATGCCATTGGTTGGTGGATGTGATGGGCAGATATGATCAGTGCAAACTCAATTGGAGTTTGCGGCCAATGAATTCTTTTGAAAATGGATTGGGAAGGATGCAACTGACGTGGCTGCTGCAAGGCGCAACCAACTTGGTTGCGGTTTACCAAGCGCAGATGACCTGGATTCTGAAGGGAAATCTTCTGGAGAGGGTGCAGATTTTCATTGAAAACGCGGGAATCAAAGGCCCAAAGATGGATTACGGGGGGAAACACTTATTGACGCTGCAGGAATTTGCCAATTTGTCTGGGAATTCACACAAAAGCTGCAACGGATCTTGTTCTGGATTGAGGAAGCGGGGCTCACGGTGTTGGGGAAAAAGTTAGCGGTCTGCATACCCGCGCTGGAGGTTCTAGGGCATGTGGTTGCTTCTGATGGAAGGTGGATTGTGGAAAAGAAGTGCAACAAAGTCCTTGATTGGCCAATGCCAAAGACTGTATCACAAATTCTCCGGTTCTTGGGATTTTGTAGCTATGTGCTGATGTTCATCAAGCGGTTTGTGGAGGTTTCTAGTCCATTCCGGGCATTGAGGGGTAAGGGTGCGGAATGTGCCTGGGGTTTGAAATGTGATGGGGCCTTTAGAAAACTCAAGGAGATTGTTGGACGCAATATTGTTCTGGGGGACTTGGTTTACAATGCCAGGGAATTCAGTTGGCCGTGGATTTGAGCAAGCTTGGTGCGGGGGCAGTGCTGACACAGGAGGATGAGGGGAAAGATGAACCAGTTCTTTATGAGTCCATTACTTTTATGCCAACAGAGAGCCGGTATTTGCAGCTGAAGTTGGAGCTTTGCGGGGTCACTAAAATTGTGCGGAGGTTGCAGCATTTGCTATGAGGGATTCACTTCATGCTTCTGGTGGATGCAGAGGTGCTGGCATGGATGATAAATTTGCCAATGCTGCCAAACGCGCCTATGACCAGGTGGGTTGCGTTCCTTCAGTTGTTTTCTTTCATGGTGGTAAATGTTCCCGGGAAGGCTTTTACAATGCCAGAAGCGCTGTCTTGGTACTGGAGCAATGATCCATACAAAGGCGCAGAACCACTGGATGTGGAGGCTCCTATGGTTAAAGTGGGAGTGGTGGAAGTAGGTGTTTGAATTTTTCTCCAACAGTCTGGGAGTTACACGGTCCTCAGTTTGTATTTGCAGGATCTTTGGTTCCCGGATGATACACCAGCCAAGATTGTTAGATGGATTTGACAAAGAGCTGGAAATTTCTACCTGCAAGAAGGACAGCTTTGGCGGCAGAGCGTGCCGGTACCGCTTGTGGTCAGCATGTTAAGGGTGGATCAGGAGGTAATCCTGGGGATTCTGCATGACCATCTTGGCCATTGCAGAAAATTTGAAAAACAGCGCAAGGTTCTGGTGGCCAGGTGTGGTATGTGTGGTGCGGGAGTGGGTATGGAAGTGTGAAGCATGTCAGAAGTGGAGTGCAATGCTGCCTTGTAAAGTTGGTATTCCCACTGGAGAGGACGCTTTGTCTGAGAGGGTTTCCTTGGATTTCATGCACATCAAGGCAGGTAAGTTTGCGTGACAATCTTTTGGGATGGGTGGAAGCGCCTCCACTGGTGAAACTCTTGGCGGAGAAATTTGGGCAGTTTCTGGATGAAGACTGGTTCACACATTATGGATCACTTTCCTTGTTAATGGTTGATGGGGGCGTGGAGTTCTGGGGACAGTTGACAGAGTTGGTGAAAAGTTGTGGAGCAAAGTTTGGGTGAGTGATGGAGTACTATCTGGAAGGTGCATGGAAGATTGAGTTTGGTCACCAGCCAATCAAGGACACAATGGTGAAGATTTTCAGGGAGGTTGGCAAGCGGTGGCAGGAAACCCTTCCAGCAGTCCTCTTTGCAGATTGGATTTTGGTGAAGAGATTGATGGTTTATTTGCCGTACAAGCTGATATTTGGGCAGCACCCCATGCTGCCAATTGACATTGAGCTGGAAAGCTTTCTAGGTATTGATTTGTCGAAGGTTAAGACGGCCGTGGATCTAGTCAAGGCCTGCGCCAAGCAGCTCCTGCAATGGGAAAAGATGTTGGAGAAAGCAGCTTGAAGGCTGAAGGCAACCCCCACAAAGTCTGTCTGCTACTGGGACAAGCGCTGCATGCACAAACTCTGGGATCCGTTGTGGAAGGGGGACTTATTTTTGCTTTACAACCAGACCCTGGAAACTCAATGGGGGAAACTGTTTGCAAATCAATGGAACAGTCCTTTGCGCTTAACGTCTAAATTGACTGGAGGGAGTTCCCAGTTGGGGGAATTGGATGGAACTCCACTCAAATGGAAGGCCGCTACATTGCACATGAAAAGATTCTTTGTGAGGGGCTCAACTTCATTCAACAAGACGGCTGGGTTGGATAGTGGGGGGGATGACAATGTGGATCCTTCATCCAAGGATGAGCCCGGGCATGCGGTGTGGTGGTCTTTTATAGACGCAAGTTGAAATTGGCTGCACGCTGCCCACTCAGCAGATGTAGCGCGCTCAGCAAAGGGTTCTGCTTTGCTGCAGTAAGCCGTGCTGCGCGCTCAGCAGAAGTTGGATCAGGCTTAGCATCTGGAGACGCGGGGTGGATTGGAAGGATTGCGGGGATTGCGCATCTTGCAATGTGCAGATCAGAAGCGCAGATGTATCTTGGATATCTGGAACGGCGCATCAGGTGGATGTGGACATGCGCGGGGGGCTCCAAGTTGGGCGCAGTGCAAGGGCCGCGTCATGAGAAGGAAAAACCAGGTGGATGCAATGGCAGGCGGGAAATACAGATGGGATATGGGATAAGGGATATGGGATATGGATCATGGGATGGGGATGGAAGGATAGAGTTTGGGCTAGGGTTCTGTACTTAGGGGTTTTACTTCATCATTCTTGTTTAATTGTGGTTGTACTTAGGTTAGGTTTGAGGGGAATGCTACTTAAACTGCACCCTCAACCCGGGTGTGGGAGGGATATCATTGGATAATCATAGGTTTTGGAAGGATCTTTACTCTCATCTCTCTATTCCTCAGTCAAAGGGTGAAAAGTTGCACTCAGGGTCTACAGATGCAAGGGATCAATAAATTCCAAACTTGGGAACCATTGAAGGAGAAGTCCTCTTCTGAATTCCACAGTGGTTCGCGTCCGGCGGAGTAAGAAACTGCAGACCACTGGGGACAGCAGCCAAGGTGGGGGGGAACAATGGATGAATAGGGGATATGATTGGATTTGGTGAGGGGGTGCTCTAGCCAGTTCACAGCCGGAACAACTAGACACCCCAGAATGTTTGTTTTCTTATTTCCTTCTCTCTGGATTGGCTTTTTGGGATTATTACTGGCTAGGTTATAAGTTTCTTTTAGGTATGGGCACGGCGCAAAGCTGGGTCTGTGGATGCAACAACAAGCCCTGCATTCTGGAAATTCAAACGCAAGAACAATTTCCAACGGATGATCCAGGGAACTAGGAAAGCATGCAGCATGGAACGGATTTGGGTCAAAGAGAAAGGCGCGGGCTTGACAACAGGTTGGTGCTCAAAAAAAACAAATCTCTCTTCAGGTTTTCATTGGTTATCTTATGGACTGAAGGTTTGAATAGGTTGGGGTGGATACTTTTTTCTCTTCCTATCTGTCAAGGATTTGCGTGCGCGGCGGATTTCTTTGTGCTCTCTCTGTTCTGTAGATGGGTACGGGGAACTTTGAGCCAGTTTTTCTGGGGTGGTCCAGGTACCTTCAGCGTATGCTCTCATTTGGTGCAGATTTTCTCACTCTTGCAGATACTCTCATTTGGAGTGGATTTTCTCACACTTCTGGATTGCTCTCAAAAGCACGTATCTCGCGTGCGGGTTCTCATTTCTCTCAAGGTTCTCACAAGCTCAAAGTCTACTTAGGTTGGGTGGCAAAAGTCTATTTTCTTTGAAAGATAGCGCGGAATAGATACAAGATAGAAAGAAAGGAGAGGCGGGTGATCTGTCTATTCTGGAGAAGTCCTCATCATCTCCTCTGTGTCTGCCCAAGCTGCTGCTGCTATGGTTTGAGATGCCGCTAGGATTTTGCATTGCGCACCAGTGGTATGAGCATGGGGAACCGCTAGAAAACTTTGGAGTAGTTTGTCTGTGTCAAACCTTGCAAGCAGGAGTTCCAGAATAAGGGGGATCTCTGGAATCTTGGGAGTGGCAACTGGAGGAGTTATAGCCGGAGAAGGTGACCCAATTTTCTTGGGAGTAGGAGCGTCTTCAGGTTCCTGCAACAACTCAATGACCACAGGAGTTGGTGCGCGCATGGTTTCCGGTGACAACCTGGGAGCCAGTGATGGAGATGGAGGCGGAGGAGTAGGTGTTGGAGGAGCAGGTTGTGGGAAAGTGGGAGGACGTGGTGGCAGTGGAGGAGGGGCAGTTTGTTGGTTGAAGATCTGTAGGTCCCTTGCTGGTTTGTTTATCCGTACCTGTGCGGCCCACTCAAGAGCGGTGTTCCAATGAGCCAAAAAATTGAAGAAGTCCTTGCTCCGCAGTGGTCCAGCCCAAAAGAATGGCAAGCCCAAGTCATGGCTTTTGCTTGAAGGAGGGTGAGGAGCAGCCCATTGCGGTTGGTTGAAGTGTGAGCCAGGCGGGGTCCATTCATTAGTTGAGATGTTGTTGTTGCTTGAGACCACAAATGAGTTGTGTTGGGTCCTCTTGTGAAAAAAACCTTGAGGAAGGTCACGGGGCATACCATTGGATAAGTAGAAGCAACGCTGGCCGGCTTGGAATGGAACGCAGGCGCCCCAACCCAGAAGAATGCGGCAGGTGAGGTCATTTGACTGCAGAACATGCAGGACATGTTGAGGAAAAGGATGTGGAGGGTGTTTTCTTGGTGTGGTGTAGTGGTGCAGTGAGGGGATGGTATTACTGGGGGTAGGTGAGATAGTGGTGGATCTCTGGGGACAGAACTCAAGTTTGGGGGGATTTGACAGTCTTTTATAGACGTGAGTTGGATGCCCGCTCAGCAGTAGCCGCAGGCTCAGCAGTGGCAGCGCGCTCAGCAGTGGCAGCGCGCTCAGCAATGGGTGCAGGCTCAGAAGTGGCAGCGCGCTCAGCAATGGGTGCGGCTTTGCCGCAGCAAGCCGTGCTGCGGGCTCAGCAGCAGTTGAATTTGGCTTGGCATCTGGAGATGTGGGGTGGATCAGATTGGATTGGACAGATTGCGTGTTGAAAGATGCGCGGATGTACCTTGGATATCTGGAATTCTGCGTTGGGCGGATAAAGACATGTGCGGGGGGCTTTGAGTTGGGCAGGGCGCAAGGGCCGCGTCATGAGAAGGACAAACTGGGTGGATTTAATGGCAGGTGGGAAATACAGATGGGATATGGTGTAAGGGATATGGGATATGGATCATGGGATGGGGATGGAAGGATAAAGTTTGGGCTAGGGTTCTGTACTTAGGGGTTGTACTTCATTATTCTTGTTTACTTGTGGTTTTACCTAGGTTAGGGTTGAGGGGAAGGCTACTTAAACCGCACCTTCAACCCAGATGGAAGGGGAGGAAGAGGGGGCTCATCACATCAGGTTGTAAGGCGCTTTAGACTCATCTCTCTTATTCTCTATCTCTCAGTTGTAGGGTCGACAGTTGCACTCAGGGTTTACAGACGCAAGGGATCAATAAATTCCAAACTTGGGAACCATTAAAGGAGAAGTCCTCTTCTGATTTCCACAAAGGCCCATTTTGGTTTTTGAATGGGTTTTTCTAGGCCACAACTTTAACACTGCGCTAAATAAATAAATAAAAAAAAAAGCTGGGAATTGTTTTTTTGACCAAGTGTCCAATTTTAATTCTTGATTCAAAGTGGCTTAGTGTGCGGGGTGGGATTATTTTATAAATATCAAAAAATGAAGGATGCAATGAGACTGGAATATGGCTTGCTTAGGATGGACCAACAATTTCTTCTCAAAAGAGTTTATTCAATCCATATTTGATTTCAGCCAATAAATTATGGAGAAAAAAACCACAGATTATCCAGTAAATCAATAAGTTCATTTATTTGAAATTTTGAAGCTATTTCTGGTTTCCTTCTAAACTGAGCAATCTGCCTTTCAGGACCCCAATAGAATGGTTTATTTCTTCTCTTGACCAGGCTAGATGATAGTTGAAAATAATTTTTTTATTTTCATTTTCAAGAGAAAAAATCCATTGTTCTTGAAAAAATTAGGGCATTATTTTTTTCACAGGTGCCACCCTTGAACTCACGGGGGTACTACGTCCCTGCAACATCTACATGGACAAATCCTTGTTTACATGGGTTATTCAAGAATTTATTTTGACATTACAAAACAGCAGGCCTTTAGATAGGTTTCTTAAACCCTTATGGCTAATCTTTTTTGATTTTGGGACCAGTTAAACCCCTTCAAAAATCCAGTCAAAAAATTAACAAAATCAAAAAAACAACTCATTTTTGGGTTAATCCTTTGGCTTTTGGCTTAGGTTTTTTTGGCACTTTGAACTCTCAAAATATTCATAAATCAGCTGAAGAGCTTTATAATTTTCTTTTGATATTTTTTGGATGTATCCTTGGCATCCAAAAATTGGATCCAACTTAAAAACACTTCAAAATAGCATGTCCTTTTCAAGATTTTTTTCACTTCTTGAATCAATGTTTCTCTGAATTTTTTTTGGAAAAAATTATAATTAACATCAAAAAATTGAATTATAAATTTGGCTGAGCTTTAATTATAGGTGTTAACCCACAAAATATTCATCATATTGAACATAATTTAAAATAAAAGGGGTGGTCTTTACTTATTTCTGAATTATTTGTTGTGTTTACGCATGAGAATTTGAAGTATTTGATCTTAAAAGTTTAAAACAGGCCTCTCAAGATTTTTAGATATATTTTTTCGTTAATTTTTGAAGCACTATTTGTGCCCCAAAAACCAAATCCAAAAAGGAGGGCAACAAACCCCCCTTTGGACTGGGGTGTGCTTTTTTGAGCCCTCCATGCATAAAACTCTAACCATTCCTATTCAATCTGAGTTGGAAGTTTTTCCTGGCCATCATCCTCCCATCATCCATAAAAAAAACCTCTTCCACCCACCCACCCCCAACCATCACCCCCCATCACCACACCAGACCACACCACACCACACCACACCATACCACTCCACACAAAACAACACAATACAACAGAATACAACACAAAAAAAAAAAAAAAAAAAAAAAAAAAAAAAAAAAAAAAAAAAAAAAAACACAAAACAAAACATAACAACCCAAAGCAAAACAAAACAACACAAAACAAAACATAAAAACCCAAAGCAAAACAAAACAACACAAAACAAAACAAAACAAAACAAAACAACATACTCCAAACCTACCACTACCAAATCAACCCTCCTGAACCAAAGACTCTTCTCACTCAATTTCTACTCAAAATATTTCTGAATAATCAACTCAAATCTCACATTCCTTCCTAAACAAAACATCCCTTTTCAAAATGTCTCAACAAAACATCCAGCAAATTTTCAGAACTGAATCAACTGGCCCATCCTCCATCAACTCATCTAATCAAACCAGTGTTTCTACTCCTCTGGCCCTTTGCTCATCTACTGAATCTAATCATACCACTCCTCTGGCCCCTCCTCCTGAACTATCATATAATCAAAAGGAGGAGTTAGTTGATGCTATCCAATCATGGGAAAATTCCCATGGATATGCCATTTCTACTAGATTATTGAACTTGAAGAAACATACCTACACATATCAATGTGATAAATCTGGAGAATGTAAACCCAGTAAAGATCCCAAAAAGTTGAAAAAAACAAGAAATACAAAATTCCCTTTTAGAGTTTTGGGAAATTTCTCCAAAAGATCAGGTCTCTGGCAGGTTAAAGTTATATTTCCAGACCACAACCATGCCCCCTCAGATGATCCTTCTCCTCATCCAATCCATAGAAGAATTCATGGCAAGCAACAGGAGACTGTATAAAAATTAACCAAGGCTGGTGTTCCCCCATGAAAAATTTTAAATTCTCTTATAAAAAACTCCTCAACTCCATTTCATACAAACCTCAGTACTATTTATAATAAAATATCTCAAATGCAAAAAATTTATCTTCATGGAAAAACCCCAATTGAAGATTTAATACTGGAACTCCAAAATTCTTCTTTTTGGTACAGAAGCAGCAATATGGATGGACAAATCACTTCTTTATTGATTTCACAGCCTGATTGCATAAAACATCTAAAAAAATTTCCTACTTTTCTCATCATGGACTGCACATATAAAACAAATAAATTTGGGATGCCTCTTCTTCAAATTGTTTGGTTAAACAATTCTTCAAGAACTTTCTCAGTTGCTTTCTGTTTTTTATCCCAAGAAAAAAAAGATAACTTTGAATGGGCCCTCAATAAACTTCAGGAAATATGAGAACATCAAGAACCCAGGGTTATTGTGAAAGATAAAGAACAAGCTTTAATTAGTTCCATAGAAAAATTTCACTCATCTTCTCATCACCTTCTCTGTCTCTGGCATATTTTCAAAAATATTCAAACCCACTGCTGGAAGCATTTCAAGTCTGAATATGAATAGAAGCTCTTTCAGAAACACTGGCACCAATTGGTTAACTCCAAATCTGAAGCTATTTATCAGGAATATTTCACCAAACTTTCTCCAGTCTGGAATGCTCCCACATCATAATACCTCCTTGAAAACTGGTTCCTACTCAAAAAAAAATTTTTCTCTTACTTGGCCAAAAAATACTCTCATTTTTGGAAATACAAGTACATCAAGAATAGAAGGCCTTCATTCTTACATCAGACGCTTCATCACTTTCTCTACTGGCTCCTCTTCCAATTTTGTTGATAAGATATATAATTCTATTACCATCCAAATTCATGAAATAGCTATCAAAGCCTCCCAGCAAGGTTTCAGCAGCTCATTGGTTTTCCTCACTGTGTGGAGCATCTTTCTGGAAAGATCAGCCATTATGCCCTCAATACCATTCACTCATTCAATCAAGTCTCTGATTCTTCAACCACTTGCATCAACTTTGATTACTCTTCTTATATAGGTATACCATGTTTTCACAAAGTAAAATCAGCTATCTTCAAGGGTGAACTTTTCCAAATTGAGGATTTCCATCCTCAATGGCATTTCAAACCCCCCTTTTCAGTAAGTTTTTTTTTCTTCATACAAGTTCAAATGAATAATATTCTGATTAATTTAGAACTTTCTTTCTGCAGTTAACTGCCATCCCAGACTCAAATGAAGAATCACCCAGCCTTGAACAGCCCTCAAGATCAACCAATGAACATAGATATGTTACTGAATTTTTTGAAAAATTCCAAAAATTGCCACCTGGAGAACAACATTATTATCCAGGTGAGACACAGAAGATTTACACTGGAAAGTATCAACTTGTTCTGATTCAAGAGCCCAATTCTACTCAAATATCCAAAATAAGAGGAAGACCAAAAGGAGCAGAAAATAAGTTCAAGAAGATGTCTCAATCCTCAAGTAAAATGGATCCATCTGGCTTTTAATATTTAGAAGCACCAAAGACAAGAGGAAGGCCAAGGAGCAAATTTTCAGAAAATTCAGTGGTCAGTAATTAATCACTCTTTGAGAACAAAAAAAATATAACTCAGTTTTTTTATGTAATCATTCAGGTTTTGAGAAAGGGAAAGGCAAAAAAGGGAAAAGGGAAGGTAAAGAAGAAGGAGGAATCAGATGAAGAGGTAAATTTATATTTATACCTAATCATGTCAATATCAACTGTATATTTCTTTTTTTCAACATAGGGTTATTTTGTGACAGAAGAGGATACTTCAGAAGTTGGGGAGCTCCCAGATTTGGATG